>BFEA01000654.1:623713-634511 GCA_003427395.1 Chara braunii
TATATATATATATATATATATATATATATATATATATATATATATATATATATATATATATATATATATATATATATATATATATATATATAGTCCTGAATTTCCATATCACGATGTCGAAATAAACAAGTTGGTGCAAAAAAATGTTTCTTACATAAAAAGGATTTAAATCTGTCAGGTGTTTGCCAATCAGATTATAATCAATATCGACTTTTATCTGACTCACATATGTTTTCAGTTATTTGCCCCCGTCAGTTAGTACTCGAGAAAAATTAATGAAGACCACGCCCTTCAACCCCTTTTCTAATCAAAGACAAACACTGACGAAGGATTCGCTAGTCCTTGTCGAGTATGTACTTGACTAGGAGGTAAGCAATCTTCCTTAAAATTACCTTTCGCCTATTCATCAATCAAGAGGTGAGTGTTTGTTGCAAACATGACAATTTTACTTAAAGGAGGAATCATACCCAACTCAACCCAGTAATCAGAGGAAGAGTTTTGCCAAGACTTCCCTGATAGAAGACGACGAAGCAAGCCCCCAATCAGTCTCTTTGTACAATGGGAAATGACCCAAATTGGATAGACATGTGACAAAATGCGAGGTGTGAGAATAACGATCAATGCTCTCATGCAAAGTGAGAATCCATAAGAGACTAGAATCAACCCATTGGAACTTACAATCATACCACACATTGCTGACATGTCATTTTCAATGGTAACCTGTCACTCTGTTTTTTGCGTTTTGTCATTCCACTTAGAAGGGGAATAGGAAGACAACTACTCAAACCCAGTCGACAAACTTAGATGTGATAATCAATTAGTAATCTCCTAGGTTTGTGATCCCTCGGCCTCTGACAACGTTGAAACAATCCAACTTTTCAAGTATACTTAGTTGTTACTCGATTTCACTCCTTCAACTTTTCAACTTGTATTCATTCACAATGTCATCTCATCAAGTGTGGTTCAAGTCACATTGAATTTCAACTGACGCCCATAGCATATTTTGTACGTTCAGTTTCTTCGTCTGACTTCGATTATCAAACCTGCCAACTAATTGTCATTTCTTCCCACTTTCGTAGTTTTGATATCACACATTAGCTAACAACTCTCTGGAGTACATGCACAATCATGGGCAAATAACACTCGATGGCCTCAGGCGACATTCAACAATGACCATACAGAGATGTGGGCAATATTCGCCACACATTCAAGCTCAGAGCCCGCCTAAAGCGTCTCATACTCGCTCTCTACTGAGAGTCTGCACTTGCTGCCAGGATCGCCTCACGACAATGATGATACACGAGGTGACGTTTTGTATGCATGATACATGGAAGACAAGGGCGTCGACCCTAAGAGTACAATGGTTCCTCACGACAGTTTCTAGGAAAGCGTGCGTTATGATTGTGGAGAAACTCGCCAAGGCACGTGGCATATGCCACGAAGACGAGTGTGCCCCAATGTGTCTTGTCAATAGGTATATCTCTCTAGATGGTCATGCATACCTCTTTACTGCAACTGTGTAGTGGTTTTTGCCTCGTTGTCGTCACGATCCGGCCTTCGTCCTATCTTCCACAGGCTCAGCATGCGGTCTCTCGGCCAATGCTCCAACCCGTGCCAAGACTAGGTAGTCATGTCGCAGGACTCAGACTCAGCCTTTGAGTCTCGATCCAGCCGCGGTTGTTCGCATTCAGTAGTCCCCATGGACGTCTTAGTCTCGTGATACGAGATAGTCACCTGAACCTTTGTTGTGACCCCATATCTCCTGCACCTTCGCTTAGCCCAGTTCTTGGCTTCTTGCAACTTCGGGTCCCTTCTCATCTTCCCATCTCTCGCTCCCTCCACGTTGATCTTCAGCTTGGCCTCGTCACCTCCGTCAAAATTTAGGATAGTCGTGATCCAGGGGCCTTCCCCTGATTCCGACCGTCGAGTTACGAGTCTCCAACAGTCTGACCTATAGTCGTACAACCCGTTACGACAGGCTATAGCTATGCTTCCCTCAACCAAATCCGCTACCAACTCTCAGCTCCTTCACTCACACAGTCTGCACAAAAAAACTGGTTAGCTAAGCTCGGACAGTTAAGGCCCCTAAACCGACACTGCACCACTACCCCGACTTACGGAACCGCAGAGCGGTGATACAGGTTCGTGTGCACCCACTGATTAGTAGCCAGGAGACCAATTACTACTTTTATAGAGTCTGAAAATGTCGCGATACCTTCGCACGAAACGAAGGATATAAGGATCCTCCAACACTTACTCATCAATAATCAAAGATTAAGAGAATGTTTATCTACTCCTTTCCTTTATTATATGGTAATAAATATAAGGTTAAAATCAAACCTCAACGGTCACCGTGGGATCGTGACCCCTCAACCTGCACCTATGTCTTTTCAGCTTACTTTGAGAGACAGTGACCTGGTGCGCAGTGGTCCCATAATGGGATATCGACGGGCGCCTTCCTCCCTTCAAAGCAGGTCTTCAGACTTTCTCAAAAGGATACCCGCATCCGATGGTGAAGAGGGGGCTTATGACCTTCCGCGAGGACGATAAGCCTCGTACCAAAGTGGTCTCGGGTCGCCCCTCTTTTGGGGTCCTCTTACGCAACGGTTAGTAGATCGTGTCCACAATAAAGCGAGAAGGGGAAGGTCAGCACGTCTAAGCCACCGACTTAGGAACATGGTTCGAAATTGAACCCTTCGTTCCCCCTCGAAGTGATAGAAGGGAGAACTAAATTTAAAAGGACATCGAGAAAAGAAAATAAATGCATAACGTCGTAGCCACTTCAGGCCTTCCGATTGAGCAAAAAACGCAGTATGAAAACGACGTTTCCAATCTTTTCCCTTTCTTTCCTCTTAGTTTCTCTCTTCCTTTTTCCCCTTTTCTTTTCCTTCATTTATGATTGGCGTCAAGCTTGTCCCATAACCTGAATATAGGGGGCTCGGCGCTCAGTTGAAAATACCACGTCAGCTTTCCTACTTCCTCGTCCCTAGGCGAGCCCGGCGGCTACCACGACCACAGTCGGTAGCGCTCTGCTGTACAGCAGGGCGTCGAGCCTGCATGGACCAAAGGAAATTCCAGTGGCGCACCCCCCTTTTTGCCAGAGCAAAGGCCGACTAGACCACCCTTATCTGAGTGTCACGAAGGAACACTTGGTGCTAAGCTGAAGAAATTCCCAAGTAGGGAATTTGGTACTACGCCGCGGAGGTCCTCAAACAGGGAGCCTGGTACTACACCGCGGATGGTCGGGACACCACGCCCTCCGACACTGGGTGCCTGACCGGGCATGACCCCAGGCAGGGTTCCCGACAGCCCCAAGGCAAAAAAAAAAAAAAAAAAAAAAAAAAATTGTAGAATTGCAGTACAAACAACTTTTCGTTGTGGATCACATAAGAATTCCTCACCGAATCGGAGATAAAAAACAAAAATAGCAAAATCACACTAAGGCACCATCCTTTAAACTCCCTTAGCCCCTTAAAAATAAATAAATTTATACCCTCCTTTCCCCCCCTTGACAACTAACTCTCAACATTTGAAAAGAACCCGGATTTATGATCCTCTGAGCGAGCAAAAAAAGGCAAAAAAAAACAAAATTTGCACACCCGGGGTACGTCGGATGCCCGACTGGTGACGAGCGCATCGGTCCCTCAGAGGGACCTTCCCGGCTGCGTTCCACAGGATTTGGTTCAAGGACTTTCATCCTCTCTCTTATTGCGGTACAAATGAAGCTTCCGTAGCTGCTCCGACAGAGTTCGCCAGCCATAGGGCTTATACGAGGTACAACTTACCTCTACCTGCGGGAGTTGTCACCTCCGTTTGGTGGCCGTATCCCCGCCGAGCTACCAATTCACAGTACAAAAGTTAATCAACTGCAATCGCACAGGTGGGCCAGCCGAAGGTGTTTCTCATACGCTATAACATAAAGGGTACGCTTGGTCCCATGCCTCTATCAGGCCCACACACGAACCGACGCATTGGGGGGCTGAAGTCCCAAGTGCGACCCGTCATCGGTCGACTAGGACGCATCCCACTCACCACGCGTTACTCCACGCTAAAAAAAATATAAGATTAAATACACACTCAAACAAAACACTCATAGTCCCTTTAGTATTTGACCCATATCCTTTTTACACAGAAATTGGTTAGGCATCGCGTGCGAGTCTCAAGATAAAAATCGCTCAGGCGCAGGGCGTACTCATACCGATTAGCAATGCAAGCATGTGCAAGCAGTCGCATTGAGGGCATACTATGTAGTACCTACAATCTTGCGGTCCTCAATGGCTTCGAGGGTCGTGTTCGACACTCAAGTGTCGGCTGCCACGTGCCTTGAGGGGTTAATCTCTCAACGCTACACAACCGCCAAAGTGGTTTATCACCACACCCTCTTCTACACCCTGTGGAGAGTGGGTGGTACACAGGTTCCGGCCTATAGTGACAGTTAGCTCTCGTGGCCATGGAGGCAAGCTCCACCATCCAGGGTCTGGAGAGAAATGAAGGGGTTTTACTTTGACGGGCAACTATAATAAATCTAAAAAGCAAGAGGGTAAAAATGAGTCTCTTTTTTCTCTCAAAAACATAGTATGTTTAACCCTTGCGCACAGGCGCAGTAGGCCGGACGAACACTCGGGGCACGCACACATACACACATACACACAAACACATACACACACACACACACACACACACACACACACACACACATACAAAGACACACACACACACACACATATATATATAAGGGTTATAATACGAGACGATCAATTCTCGCAATCATAGTGTGACTCCCTTCAACCATATATGTATGTAATCACAGGTAATCACATCTAGAGTCTGAAGCACAAACATACTAACAATTACATCAAAGATTCAACCAAAAGTCCATGCATTACACGGGGTCAACTTCAACCACTCTCTGCACTCACACCCTTCCCTTTTTTAGGTTTCCAACGGGCAATCTATACAGAAACAGTGGTCAAAGAGTCGATGTTGCATGCCTGTTGCAAGCCCGTAACACGGTCTTAGACGAAGCGGCCCCAGTGCAGATCTCGGTCACGGTGGTAGTAGCAAAGTATTAAAGAGGAACTTTGAAAACTGGAGCAGAAAATTCTCAAGGGACCAGCCGCTGCAGCCCGTATTGCTGCGGTGTCGGTGCGAATACCCTTACAAGGGTATCCGCCCTGGTTTTTGCAAGTGACAGAAAATAGTTTTGGTTTAGAATTTAAGTATACCCCGCTAAGCACGGTTGCGTCAGTAATTGCTTTGACTGGGTGGTTGACCGCAATAGCGAGTGCGTGGGCGCGCAGGTTTAAGGCGCGCGTGATTCTTTTTCTGTTATTTAATCGTAAAGCCGGCCCGCACCTCGGTCGTTTCGTTTGGTGATACTATTATTTTTTATTAAGCAGGGATTAAGGATATTTTCTTTTTGATTAGTACGTCAAGCGCGTGTGCGGAGAAACGACCCCGATGACGACATCGGCGATAACGGCGCGATTTCGTGCGGTAAGCGGGGTGTCGTAGGATGGCGCGCGGGGTAGTTATGACATGGTATAAGCAAACCAGCGCGGGCAAATGGGAGCCGCGCAGCCGTTTGGTTGGCCCAAAAGCGTCGCGTCGCACTGCCTATATGGTATTCTGCGGGACTCAGCCCCACGCTTGGGCTTAGCCCTTAAGGTTACTGCATCGGACTATTACTATGGAGGTTCGGGGATCGAGGCCGACGGGCGTCGGCTCGAAAGCAGCAAAGCGGCGCGGAGGAGACCGAGGGGTTGAGGGCCCGATGGGGCTTTCCCCCTTGGATTTTTGCTGGCGAGAGCGGCGGTGGGCCTGCCCCTCGGGACTGGTAAGGTATCAGCAGCCCCGCTGATCCTCACCACTTCAGGGACACGAGGCTGCGATAAAGTCACATAGGGAGTGTTGCATTCGCAGGGGGGGGGTTGCATGAAGTGCAATTACAAATTGTTTTTGTGGCTGCGTCGAAGTCACGCCTCGTCTTGTCTTAGGACGCGACGCCGTGGGCGCGGCCGGCACTCAAAGGCCCATCTCAGCGGGTACACCATTGAACTGTTGAACTACAGACCTGTATTTGAGCCTTGATGATGGAACTCGATGAATAGGACCAGTTATTTTGAATTGGCCTGAGGGTGTTTGAGTTCGGAAGGGCCGTAGGGCAATGCCACAGTAGAGGTCCTTCGGGACATCCGTTAAAATTGGAACGATACAGAGAAGATTAGCATGGCCCCTGCGCAAGAATGATAGGCATAAGCTGGCTGGGACCGACAGCCGATTGCTTCCTTCGGCATTTGGACGTTGTCGGACCACGCAGTGACAAAAGGGCAAGGTCGGTGGGCTGGCAGGAACGGGAGGGCGAGCCAAGGCCGAACCGCTATGCTATCAAACCCTGTGCTGACCGTAACAGGCCGCTACGGGGCAAGGGGGGGGGGAACGAGCAAAGCAAAGAAAGTGAACCCAGGCGTGGCGCACAGCCGGGTGTATGCAGCATATAGCATGGCTAGGTGAGATAGAGAGTTAGCAGGGACTGCGACGAGCCAGCGAGGGGGAAACTCGCAGCGATACTGATGTGCAAATCATCTCGTCAGGCTTGAATATAGGGGCAAAAGACCAATCGAACCGTCTAGTGGCTGGTTCCTTCCGAAGATTCTGCACATCGGACCTCGTTTCCTACAACCGCCTTCTACTACCTGTATCGTTCGACAACGTTGTGGTGTCCACTTCGGAGCGTTAAGGCTGTGGGGAGCTGCGTTAGCAGCAGGAGGCTGTGGGCCGGGCGCTGAGCAGTCGGCCGCGGTGGGGGAGTGACGCTAGGCGGTGTTAGTCGGGAGAAAGAGGAGACGAATCCGGACGGTGGTAGGCATCGGGTGCATTCGGAGATAGTAATGGCGGATGGCAAGGCAGTGCATGGTCAGCAGTAAGGAAGCAGGAGAGAGACTGCGGACGGCTAGCAAGCGAGGCGGCAAGCGAGGCGCTAGGCAGTGAGTGGGAGCAGACAAGCTGCAGAGGGAGAATGCACTCGGACGCTATCTGAGTCCCGATTCATTCGCAGGGGTGCAAACAATAGGAGGTGAGAGGAATGGACAGGGCGCAGTCAGGGAGACGCGGATCTTTCGATCCATAGTAGAAACAGGAAGGGCAAGACGCTATCTCGGGGTTTTAACCCCAGACGAATCTGAAAATGAAGTTAGTTTTGAAGAAGGATTAGTGTAGGACGAGATAAAGAAGAATTAGACTGCGCGGAGCTATGGCGAACAGAAGGGAGTGGAGGAAGAAGGTGCAATAGTTTGGTCGTTTCTTGACCGATCTTGTCGAAGTAAAGTTCGATTTTTGGGGTTTCTCAATAGGGCGAATCCGGCGGGAATGTTAGTTTTGGCTATTGAGTAGTGGAATAGGAGTTAGAAAAAAAAAAAAATAGTGCGCGGAGGGGACGAACGAGTGAGCATGGCGCAGTGGAAAAATAAATAACCCACCCGTTCCTTCACGAAATTGGGCGAGTAAAGATTCGATTCCGAGAGTTTTTGACCTCGTGAATCGGTCTGTGAAGTCAGATTTGGCATTAGAGTTACGGTTTCAGGGTTGTAATAACTTTGGGCTGCGCCAGGGAAGATTTCTACAAATGGTAATGAATCTTCCCGCACTTTAGCAGAAGATCCATTCGTTTTTTCGTCTTGCTCTTTCTGGTACGAACTCGAGCGAGGCACGACCCTCTGTAGTAGACGGGTGTGTAGAGAAAGGGGGAGGGTAGGACGTACTTACCTTATGGCAACGCGCAGAGATAAGTTCACGATGGTGGGGCGCCTCCCTATACACGCCCTCGTAGTAGATGGCGGACTGGTGTGCCTGATCGTACCCCTACGAGAGACTCGGTTTTGAGTTACAGACAGGGGCTGCGTTCGGGGACAGCAGAGGGAAACAAGTCAGAGAAAGGGGTGGAGTCGGGGAGTTCGGGGCGCTTCGAATTGGTAATGTATCTTCCCGCGTTGTAGCGGGAGATTCATTCGACCTTGCCCGTTATAGCAGCGAAGGCCGGCCGGGCTGCAGAGGAACGGGGTGGATGGGGATACGCACTCGAGTGCCTGGCCCCCCCCTCTCGAGGAGATTTCTTTTGATTCTGCTCGCCTACCGGTCGTAGTCGGAGAGAAGCAAGGCCGCGGGCCTGGAGCACCTGCCTCATGTTKCTTGTAGTTGCACACTAGCAGGAAGGCTGGCGGACTGCGTTTACTCGATCAGGGAGCGTAGCCCGCCTCTGTAGCGAAACGTTCTGGTCGTACTCCAGCGGAATGTTTATGTCGACTTTGCTTGACTTGTTGAGTGAAGTAGTGTGAGGCTAACTGCTAGGATGGAGAGTTACCCGGTTGTGTTTAGCCGTTGATGGGGGTGAGGGAAGTATGAGTGAGGGAGAGGAGGCCTACCTGCACGAAGTATAAATTGGAGTGTCCACCTGTGAGGTAACGGCGCGACCATTGCTGCGATTTGGAAGTTTGTCAAAGGAGGCGGTTTTCGGCCGTTTGACCCAGAATTTTGACCAAGTTGGTACATTGGCCGCCATTGCGGGGCCCTCAGGCGATCCAAGATTACAAGGCCCTCTCCAGCGAGACTGAGAGCACCATTCTTGGATCTGAGCGACTATAAATTTCCTCATTCTGCCCTTCTTACTCTCAGTCTAGTCCTTCGTTACGAGAGGAAGGCGGCAGGCGGGATTGCAACCCGTAAGTCCGCGTCAAGACTCTGTGGGGAGTCTACCCACCGATTGCGGGAGCTCTACCGGAACTCAGGAGGGGTTCTGGAGGCAGGGAAACTTCAGGTAAATCATCTTTATCTGTATGACCCACTATTACCCATGTTTGCCTATCTCCCTGTAATATGATTGATGTATGCATGAATTGTCCCTATGGTTTTTGTTTTTCTCTTCAGGACCTAATCAGATTGAATGGAAAAAAATGTATGAGAGTGAAGCATAAGTTTCAGTTTACTTTTGACTGAAAGCAGATTAAGGTATGAAATGGGGGAAAGGTGGGAGGAAGGCAGTTTTGCATGCGTTTGACAGGGCCAACCAAAGCCTGAGCATTGTTTCTACTGTGAATGGCTCAGGGCTATGTTTATTTGACTGTTTTCTGAAGGACCAAGCATTGTTTCTACTGTGAATGGTCTGGTTGCTGTCTCTTATACACATCTAGATGTGTATAAGAGACAGACTACAAGCTGGGCATTGTTTCCATGGCGAATGGTCCAGCTCTATGTCTTATGTAAGATGGGTATAAGGATTCAAGAACTTGAAGATTCACAAACTATTTATATGGAATGACCTTGGGAGGGCTGTCTCTTATACACATCTAGATGTGTATAAGAGACAGCTGCTGGGATGGAGAGTTACCCGGTTGTGTTCAGCCGCTGATGGGGGTGAGGGAAGTATGAGTGAGGGAGAGGAGGCCTACCTGCACGAAGTATAAATTGGAGTGTCCACCTGTGAGGTAACGGCGCGACCATTGCTGCGATTTGGAAGTTTGTCAAAGGAGGCGGTTTTCGGCCGTTTGACCCAGAATTTTGACCAAGTTGGTACATTGGCCGCCATTGCGGGGCCCTCAGGCGATCCAAGATTACAAGGCCCTCTCCAGCGAGACTGAGAGCACCATTCTTGGATCTGAGCGACTATAAATTTCCTCATTCTGCCCTTCTTACTCTCAGTCTAGTCCTTCGTTACGAGAGGAAGGCGGCAGGCGGGATTGCAACCCGTAAGTCCGCGTCAAGACTCTGTGGGGAGTCTACCCACCGATTGCGGGAGCTCTACCGGAACTCAGGAGGGGTTCTGGAGGCAGGGAAACTTCAGGTAAATCATCTTTATCTGTATGACCCACTATCTGTCTCTTATACACATCTAGATGTGTATAAGAGACAGCTGTTCGTGTATATCATAAAGACAAGTTGGGCATTGTTTCCATGGCGAATGGTCCAGCTCTATGTCTTATGTAAGATGGGTATAAGGATTCAAGAACTTGAAGATTCACAAACTATTTATATGGAATGACCTTGGGAGGGTGAGAGTACTTACATTCGTGGTTTGGTTTGCATGTGACTGGATGGGATGACTAGTTTGTTTGGGTTTCATTACTATAGGTAGTTGCTGTAGTTGCTCACCACGTGCTAGAGCTATAGGAGTTAGTGTTGATTCCTGCATTTTCTGTAATAACGTTTTTTTTTTTACCTATGTCAATTCCTACATTTTCTGATATATTTTCTTATACTTGGCTTTGTATAAATCTTGGCGAGCCATTTTTCCTACGGGAAGCGCTGCCGAAATTTCTACAAATCCAAGAAGTTAGTCAACTTTTGACTTGTCATAGTTCAGCTTGTCCTTTCCATGTATCTGGCTTAGTTAAAATCTGGGAAGTCTCCTTTTCTAAAGGGACTTCTGCCCAAATTTTTGCTAATTCAGGGAGTTAGGAAAAATTGAACTTTGGGAAGCCAAAGTTATTGTCAAATTCGAGACCTCGCTTAGTATAAATCTGGGAAGTCTCTCTTTCTGAAGGGCGTCCTGCCCAAATTTCTACTAATTCAGAGAGTTTGACAAAATTCGACTTTCCAGAATTAGAGATTAATTCTGCTTTCATATCTGACTTAGTATAAATCTGGGAAGTCTCCCTTTCTAAAGGGAGTGCTGCCCAAATTTTTACGAATTCAGAGAGTTAGACAAAATTCGACGTTCCAGAATTAGAGATTAATTCTGCTTTCATATCTGACTTAGTATAAATCTGGGAAGTCTCCCTTTCTAAAGGGAGTGCTGCCCAAATTT
>BFEA01000654.1:673240-697848 GCA_003427395.1 Chara braunii
TTTTTTTTTTTTTTTTTTTTTTTTTTTTTTTCGCGTTCACCCCGAACGACCGAACACCTTCCGAAGGGGTCCCTATCGTTTGGGCGTTCGGGTTCAGGTGTTCAGCCCGTCCAGAACGCCGGTCACCGTATATATATACATATATAGATAGATAGATACGTTGTTCGAATCTGGCCTTATCATTGAATTTGATAATGTGTCACCAAAGAATGTCTATGGGGTATAAGCGGGGTTCGAAAACTATTATGGGCGTATCAATCTATATGATGTTTAGTTTTATTTTTATTATGGATTTTATAACAAATTTCGGGGTGACCCTTGACCGAAAGTTGTTTGAAGTGCACATCTGCATAACATAGTTTTTTTTAATGTTAGGATGGTCTGGGACCTTATCCGTTATTTGTTGATACCCCACCTAGCCGGGTTACGTGGACCATCTGACGTAGCCAGGCCGCCCGAATGGTAAACCATGTGTTTTACTATTTTTTTTTACTTATAACATTTTTGTAAGTAGGAGTATGTAGTATCTACAAACTTATAACTTTCCAATGTCTGATGCTTTTATCAAATATATTAAAAGGAATTAAATCAAATTATTACATGTTAGTGTACATGTATTTTTTATGTCATTGCTCATTACTTATGATTTATGTTTTCCATTCTTTCTCGTTTTATAACTATATTTGATAAATAACTCATGTAAAAGAATATATTTTTTGTCTCTACAACTTGATATACCATCGACATTGCATCTTATCAGTGTTTAATTAACAATGATCTCTGTAGTTTAAAAAGTAGGGACAATTATTGTACATCTAGTATTTTTTCATTTCTTTGAATCACTCGTTCGCAACATGTAGTGAAGTTGAAGTATTGTTAAGCCTCATGCCAAGTAAGAGAATGTGAGGGCGGTCGACCCACTAAATGCAATGGGCATGGCGCATGCAAAATTTTCATGTTCTAATTGTGATGGTTTCTTATACTTTAAAGCTAGGTTACCAAGGCGGACGTGCGGGACCCCTCTGGATGTCCGACTTATCCGGTCAAACAACTATGACGTCCTCCGGAGACAAGTATGTCCAACGTTTTAAAATAATAATAATAATAATAATAATAATAATAATAAATTGTAGGTTCTCCCTCGCATGAGGTATATGCCACACAATTTTGGGGTCATTTGAGCCCATCGAAGAAAAAATAAAAAGTGTCAAACATGTCTGTGTCAATTTCAATCAAACAGGTTTATCTTGTGGAGGTCAATTTCAATCAGGCACCCTAACCCACACCCCCGAATCCCCCTCTCTCAATGTTTTGCATTTTTATTTTATTTTTTGCTCCAAATGAGCTGGAATTTTTTATAGGGTCATCTCATGTAGCACAACCCCTCCCCATTTTTTTAATTTTTATTCGTTCTTTTAATGGAGAAAATAATTTGTCCGAGATTCCGGATAACTCTGCCTAAATTGTCCGTTGGAGACGTCCCGCCAGGATATCTTTTGATCGGATAACCGGTAACCTAACTTTAAAGATTTAAATATAAGGATATTAAGAAATCATATTTATAAACTTGGTGTTGGGTTTTATTAAGATAAATATTAAAAACATTAAAAAAAACGATTACAATAAATGAAAAAAATCTTGGTAGTGAAATATCATATTATTTCTAGGCTACCAGCCGGGCCGCTCGGGTCACCCTATTTTCCCACATGGTCCGGCCGTGCAAGCAATTGAAAAGGTAAAAACAAAAAAACAAAAAACAAAAAAAATCCACAAACAGACTAGGCTTCCTGAGCAGCCCGGTCGGGCTGGCAAGGTCGTGCACCCGTGCAGCCTGCACGGCCGGGGAGCTGCACGGGTCACTCGTGCGAGGTATTTTTTAATTTAAAAAAATAAAGTGGGGAGCGGGTCCTGCGGCGCATGGAGAGAAGTCCTCGAATCTGACTTTTCCACACATGCTGAGAAGTGGCGATGGCGGGAGGGATATAAATGACGGGAGAAGGGAGGAAAAATATGGCATAAAAAAAAAAACCGAAGTGGTGGAAGGGAGGCAGAGGATGGTGCGCGAGACGTGGGAGATGGCAAGAGGGGAAGTGGGAGGTAGCGGGAAATAGGAGGGAGACGGCGAGATGGAGGTGGTAAATGGCAGGAGGGGACGTGGGAGGTGGCGGGAGGTAGGTGGGAGAAGGTGGGATGGAGGTTCACTATGGCGGAGGGAAGTAGGAGGAAGATGACAGAAAAGAGGTGGAAGATGGCGGAACAGCAGGAACGAAGTGGCGGGAGGGATGTGGAGGATGGCAGAAGAGCAGAAACGAAGTGGCGGGAGAAAGGTGGAGGATGATGAGAGCGACGAGGGAGATGGCGGGAGTGGAAGTAGATGGTTGTGGTAGTGACAAAGGAGATTGCGGGAGGGGAAGTAGGCGGAAGCGGCAGGGAGAGTAAGAGAGAGCGAGAGTGACGAAGGAGATCGTGGGAGGGGAAGAAAAATATAGATGACAAGAAAGGAGAAAAAGCAGAAGACGAAGCAGAGAAAAACTCAATTTTTTTTATGAACACCGTGTTGGGGCCGCACGGGGCCCGTACGGGCGACCCACACATTTGTGCAGCCGTGAAAGGATCCGTGAGTGTCGGGGGCACCCATGCGCACGAAAATGAAGTCTAGAAAACAGACTATATTATGCGAAAAACTAAACTTAGCAACTTTTATCTCAGAGTCCCATTGAATTTCTTTACGAAATTTGAAATAACAAAAAAATAAAATCGTATTCTTATTTGTTTTTGACAAGTCGAGAAAGTGGTCCCTCGCCACCTTGGTGGCCTAGCATTATTTTTTATTTTTGTTTTATTTTTTTTATTCCCTCAACTTCGAGGGGAAAAACAATTGTCACTGTCTTTTATAAATGAAAGTGTAAAGAAATAATAGGTAAAATTTATAAATAATTTTAATAGTGTAAAGAAAGTACTTACTGTTAGGGTTTTGAAATTATGAAAGTAAAAGATTAACGTATAATGACGATACCTAATTCTTACAACAATGTATAAAACCATTGATTTTTTTGGCAATATAAGTTCAAGATTTTTTCATTATACCACCATAGTTCATTTAAAAAGAATAAGTTTAACCTTTTCGCATGAAAACAATGTTAAAAGATAAAACTAAAAATAATATATACATTTTTTTTTTACGTTCGTAACTTTAAATACTCCATGACAAATTGCTATGACATTTTATATCACCCCCCTGAGAACAAATAAAAATGTCTCATAAATATGTTTCATATTTTAAAGATTAATGTGAAGAATAATTTATTGGTTAAACCACAAGGCTACCAGCGGGGCCGCCCAGGACCCGAGTGGCTAAACCTGTGCAAGGACCAGAGAAGGCCAAAAAAAAAAAAAAAAAAAAAAAAATCCAAAATTTCACAAAATAACTATGTTATGAAGAAAAATAAATAAATTTTTTTTTGCCTCATGGTCACATCGAAATTCTTCACCAAATTTAAAACAAAATACAAACTTTAAAAATTATTTTTTTATTTTTTATTTTTTTAATGTTTTTTGGCCCCGCCGAGCAAGTGACCTCGGACCACTCTTGTAGCCTAGTTAAACCACTCTCCCGAAAACAAAAGCAAAATTGTATAATGCAATTAATCCACGTTGTCAAATACTACATTGACAATATATTATTTCAACTCATCTTCATCAACACATCATATATGTAAACGGTAGGTTACCAATACAAACGATATGAACATGTGAAAGTTAAAACGACCGTCAAACGCCAATTTTAGTATACATTCGTAAATACGAAAATAGTAAGGTTAAATTTTAGGTTTAACACGTTGTTATGAGGAGATTACGGATCGAAGCATGAACTTTAAACATTTTTGACACATGATCAACATAAATTAAAAAATAACTAGGCACCTAATCGCGCCGCCCGGGTCCTGGGTGGCCAGCCCGTGCAAGGACTAGAAAAGATCCCAGCAAAAAAATAAAAAATTAAAAAGCAACTCCAAAAAAAATCGAAAAAAAAACTATGTTGTGCAAAAACATATATTGAATAACTTTTGCCTCAGGGACGCATCGAAATTATTTACAGATTTAAAATAAAAAATCAAATACAAAATATTATTTTTAATTTTATTTTTTTTATTTTCTTTGGTCCGGTCGGGCAAGTAACACCGGGCCACTCTCGTAGCCTCGGAAAATAATGAAAATGCATAAATTTCTTGCATATAAGAAAACAAATATCAAATATTATTTGAATATACCTTCATTTGCACAAATTATTTACCTCGATGAAAGTGAAAGGCTAAGGACAGTGGTTCAATGCCACTTGCCCCGCTGAGCCAAAATAAATTAAAATAAAATAAAAAATATAGTTTTAACCATTGTTAGTAGACAGATAGTTCGGAGGATTCCGTTCGGGGATCCATGCCAAAAATTAATTAGGGGATTATAAATGATTTTTTTATTGAAATTATTTTTGTAAGTTCTGTAGGAAATGCGTTACACGGATATAAATTTTCAAGGCAAAAAAAAAAAAAATGATCAAAGATAGCGGTGTTAAAACGTACTGAACTGTTTTTTTTTTTTTTTTCACTTTTCACTTGTGTAGCACACCGAACATGTTCGGAGCTTTTCCGAACGTTCGAACATGTTCGGGTGTTCGGTCGAACGTCTCTCGAACGTATTCGGCCGAACATATTAAAAAAAAAATAAAAAAAATTGAATTTTTATTTTTAACTCGATCTGATTACTAATTTGAGCATACTTCGAGGCAAATGTTGTTTGTATATTTATTTTACATAACACAGGGTTACCTGACCGAACGTTCGAGGGCCCCCGGGCTGACCCCCGAACATTCTCTATTCGGGTGCCGAACACCTCCAGGTTCGGCCCCCGTCAAAAAATGTTTCGGGCCTAAAAATAAGTTTTTGTTTCTGAATGTTTTTTTGTGAATTCTCTATGATGTAACCTACACGCCTATAAATATTGAAGTCATTCTGCTAAGCCAATATTAAAAATTGTCAAAGATGGGGGTGTCAAAACGTGGTCAAAAAGGTGCCGAACACTCACTATTTTGTTTTTTTCACTTTTAGCTTTTTGTTTTCACTTTATTTCGGGGCCTAAAAAAAAAAAATTATTTTTGGAAATTTTGTAACGAGTTATTGATTATGCAAACTACATATCTGTAAATTTTCAGGGCATTTGTCAATGCCAACAATAATTAAAAATCCGACAAAGATGGCGGTGTCGAAAAGGTGCTCGCACACTCAATTATCTTTTTATTTTTTCTTATTTTTATCATAGTGTTTATTTTCTATATTTGATTTTTAATTCAAATTTGGTAACGAATTTGGATGTAGTGCCCAAACAAATGTTGTTAATTTTATTTTTTTCCATAAAATAGTTATTTTTTGGAAGTTTTGGAAAACTTTTTTTTTTTTTTTTTTTTTGTCCGCATTCGGCCCGAACGGTTGAACGCCTTCCGAAGGGGTCCTGCACGTTCGGAGGTTCGGGTTCGGGCGTTCGGCCCGTCCCGAACACCGGTCACCCTAACATAACATATATTGTTTTCAGATTTTTCTTAGGTTTTTTTTTTTTTCCTCGTTCGGAGGGTCTTGGCATTCGTTCCCGTTTTGTCTATAGAACTTTCGGGTTCTGTCACCGAACCCGAACACGATGCTACACAACTCTTCACTTTCCATTGTGATTTTATTTTGGTGCTTCAGTCATTGTATTATTTTTTGATAATTTTTGCATGAGTTTTGTATTATGTGCAGTACACACATGTATAGTTGCAGGGCATTTGGTTATGCCCAAAAATAAAGAAAAATCGCTAAAGATGGCTTTGTCGAAAACAGGTTTGACCACTGACTAATGTTGATTCTCTGATTTTTCTTTGTATTTTTTTATTTTTCTTATTTGTATTTAGTTTACGTTTTTATTTTTATTTTTATGTTTGATATGGAATTTGGATGTAGTGTTCAAGCAAATGATCGAACGGTCGATCCTGTATGTTCGGGCGTTGGGTTTCGGGCGCTCGCCCTGTCCCGAACGTTGATCACCCTGGTTTTAACTTTATTTTTTATTTTATTTTTTGTAAAGAATTTCGATGTGACCTTGAGGCAAAAGTTGTTCATTTTAATTTTTTACATAACATAGTTTTTTTCATATTGTTTTGATTTTACTTTATTTTATTTATTACCTACTTTGGCCCTTGCAGGGCTGGGCCGCGGGGGCAAACAAGGTCATCTGGGCGGCCTGGCTCGTAGCCTAAGTAATAACTAAATAAATAAATGTGTTGAAAAAATGTTTAGTTAGGTAGAATGAAAGAGATTATGCAATTAAAAAAAAAATATACAACATAAATCAAATTTTGAATAAATTAAATATATAATTAAGGAAATATAATAGTTTGAAGTAAGTCCGTAAACAAAATGGTATGAGCTATAAAACAAACTTGTGAAGATTTGAAATTCATTTTATTTTAATGTCAAAATGTCCCTAAAGGTTCAGACTATTGTGAAAATTTCAAATACATAATCATCAATTTGTTTCGATATCCCTTATTGGGCCTGCTTTATAAGATTAAGGATTTTCACTAAAGAAAAACAAGAAAAAAAATACCTCTCATTTCCCCCTCTTTGCTTTTTCTTGAACAATTCAACGACGTTAGAAGAAAATGTGTTAATTTAAATAACTAGGCATAACTTATAATTATCACTATTTTTATTTGTGTTTCATTATTCCACAGATTTGTCTACTTATAAGAATATCTCAATTTAACTTGTGTTGTTAATATATTAACATACCATACTAAACGATTGGTGACAATCGGTAGGTTTTTGCTTATGGCAATTCGATATATGAAGTTGTTCAAATTTTGAATTCGATAACTCGAGCATCCTATTTATTCAACAAATACCTTATCACCAATTGTTCATGATGTTTATACTTTAACTATGTTGTCATGTTATATTCTAGTATATAATAATAATTAGCGAACATAGTATCAAAGATAATTTTTTCTATTGAAAAAAAAAAAAGGTAGAGGTGAAAGTACATGAATTTAAGTAATATTATTGTCATGTAATGATGAGGCAAAGATACTGATATAGTAAGATCAAATACACATATACGAGTAAAAGTACAGAAATTAAAATGTGACTTCTATGTTTCATTTAAATTTTGGTTATGATACTTTTGTTACCCTGATACCCATTTCACGTTTATATTATTAAGGCATACCCTGCATATGACAACGAAACCTCATCCAAAATTTAAATGAAAAGTTTTAATATTCATAACTTATTGGGAAAAATGTTCTTACTCGCGAGAGTTTTGGACACTAGGTTTGGCGGTCCACTATAGGACTGAAACGATGGTCCGAAGAACGTGCATGTTTAGGGAGAGTTTTAAAGAGTGACACATAATAATTGTTGGGCGAATGACCTGTTGAATCGCATTGTGGCACTTTAAGTGATTTGTGTGAATGAACCCTGATTTCGATGATGTCATGTCATATCTTTAAGTTTTGCATTGCGCGGCAATTCAATATATTGTTTTTTTTAAATGCACACTACTATTGTGGATAACATTGTTTGCTCTCAGTCCTATTCATGATACTAACGCTCCTTGAATATGTTCATTGTGGCTCAAAGCTCAAGAGTTTGTGGATTTTCATATGTAGATTTTTATACAAATACGAATAAGTTTGTTTGTTTCTCTCTCTCTCTCATACACACACTCACATATGCACACACAAATGAATACACAAACTTATCTATACATAAAGACCAATAGCAGACACATGGTAAAATCAACACTAAAAAGGTACAGAATCTCATTTACAGGACCATATATCATAGTGTGGCTTTATACCACAACAACACAATAAGAGCAAAATCATTAACAATAAGCAGTAGCGAAACGAATATGTTGGTAACAGTTATATAACGTTGTTTCTACTAAAAGGTATTCAAAGATTCTCACATCTTCCACAAATGGAAATTCATTTTCAATACTCTCATATGCAAACTTAAAAAAAAAATAAAAAAAATTAAGGTCTTAGAACTGCATTCCCCGCTTCCCTCCCACCGTTTGACAATCCTTAACTCTTTCATATTTTTTTAACTTGTCTTTGGGTCGAGATGGACCGCTGAGTCTATTAGCCTGATCGGTCCACACCGATTCTGCAATCGACCGGCATGTTGCGCAGATGTCTTACGTTCGTTTACATAGTTGTTACTTCACCATATTATTTAACTCTTTGGACTTCAGATTCATGTTTTACTTTTTGGTTTTATTGTCTTATTTTTCCTTATTCCAACTTGTCTTATTTTTTCGCCTTTCCCTTCCTCTTTTTCCTCCTCCTCCTCCTCTTTCTTCTTCCTTGTCACCCTCTTTGTCCATGCAGTGTAACCTTATATAGTCAAAGTTTTTCAAATGTCATAAGATATAACAGAAACTAGTTTTATGGTTCCTTTTTTAGATTGCAAAAATCGATGGTTGGAAACAAAGGGTCTTGCTGCACTACTCTAGAAAGTGTAGTCGCTATACTTATTCGAGAGTTAATATAGAGTTGCCAGTCATAAGAAACTATTAAAAATTGCATCGTCGCTGCACTTATTCTGAAACCCTTGATTGTGAAAAAACTATAGTTTTTCAATAGTGTGGAGACATCACTAAAAAACAAGTCTAGGTTAGTTTGTGCACCGAGTTAACAGATCGACACTTAAAAAGGAGGGCCGAGGTGTGCAACCCAAGAGCTCCCTAAAAAAATAAGAAGTCACAAGCGGGCGACTCTCGACCTTTCTCAAGTGTCCTTCTAGCATGTCATTTGTTAGCTCTCGAAAAGGTTTCTCGAGAGTACCTTTCGAGAATAAGTGTAGTGATGCTTGACTCTCGAAATTTCGAGAGTCTAGTGTAGTACAGCGAGGTCCAAAGTATCCATGTAAGTGGAAACTCGGATCCATAAACCAATTCTTATTTGCATGAATTGTATGTTTTTGACTGGTGATCTTCACAATAGAGTCAATAGACGATCGGTATCGGTTTCGAGTGCATCGGCTCCCGCATTTTTCTCAAAAGGCACTCTCCCGGCCATGTTACACAGGAGTTCAACAAAACAATCCATCAGACAACGTGGGAAAAACGTGAAGGTTAACCCACGAACAAACAACACAGATACGGTTGTGTCGGCCCTTTGTCGCTTTAGCCGGATGTGCGAGCTGTACCTCTCACGGTCTCCTACAACGAGATAGGTTTCTGCAAGGCACAACTTACCCTTCCTAAGGGTTGTCACCACCCTTTGGGCGAATCCCTACCGAGTTACTGACCCACGAATGAAATTTTTTAAATGCAATCGCATAGGTAGGTCATCTGACGGTGTTTGCTCCTTTCGTCGAAGTAAAGGTACGTGTGGTTAGAATGTCAACTGAACCCCAAAGTCGTTCACTCCCTCGGGCGCCGATCTCCTAGGTATGAAGTGTACATTGGTCGAGTAGGACAATCTTAACTAAGCATGAACCCCACAAGTATCGTAGTACCTTAGATGTACAACTCAAAGAGAATAGACTATCATGATCAAATATAACTACCGAAAAAAATTAACCATTAGTGAAATTGAAAAACACATATGAATTCAACATGAGTTGAAATAATAACTGTAAGAACTCGAGCACCATATGATAGAACCAGTAATGCAAGACCGAAAAAAATAAAAACCTGACGACCTCGGATTTAACTCGATTAAAACAAAAATCATATCAGGCTGCCAACGTGGATTTGGCTTCGACAATAATCTCGATAAGCCCGACCAGGTAGTCGGACCGCCTCAATTTTAACTTGATGAAATGTGTTATCAAAGTCATCGGTTCCAGTTCACCATCGACTTAATATTATGTACGCGCACGCCTGTCTTCGTACGTTTTAGTTTTTTTATAACAAGCTGCTTCGTGGATGATTCTTGATTACATACATTACTCAAAGTGTTGCATGTCTCACCCTCAAGGAAGTGGTCTTGGGTACTTGTCCTCCTCGTCCAAGCGCAAAACTCGTATTTGATAAGTCAGGCCGTTCCACCGAGTCGGCAGGTATCCCTCGGTAAAACGGTCCACTCCGGGTCGATAATACGGTCAACTCCTAAAACAATGAGCCCCCGCCCCATATCGTTCTTATAAAGAGAACGCGTCCACAATGAGTAAATTTCAATTGTTCTCAAATTTAATAAGTTCAAGGGAAGTTAGACGAAGAGAGACAGAGGAGTTGGGGAACGAGAAAACATTTGGACAAATATAAAAAGATAAGTCATCCAAGACAGAAATAATAATATTGGGATCAAGGTTAAATCAGTTCAATTTTGTTTTTTTTAAATTTAAATCAAATTTCTTTGACGACACCCAATGAATTATCTATTTATGAAACAGAAGTTTTTTTCACAAGCAGACATGTGAGAGCTAAAAATAAAATAATATTTTTCACCAGTCTTATGTAGGGACAATCAATCTCTTTTACATCCATCCTTCTACCTATTTGCACACTCAAAAAATAACCGCCAGGTTCAACAACTCGGCAATCCATACTCTCGTCAGATCCTCATTCTTCACATGCATGACCACGCATCATCTACCCTATCTTTTCCGTTTGAATCTTCAATGAAAAGTAGGGTTGAATAAAGTGTGAGTTCGGGGAAGTGTGAAAAGGAATGGAGTCGCTAACTGACCTTGAGTGCACAAATGGTTAACAGGTACCATCACTTTTCACCCCGTGGGTAACCTTCACCAACATGAAAAGCGTAGTGGGGATCTTTTTTTTTTTTTTTTTTTTTTTTTTTTTTGCCTGTTTTKTTTTTGGTCAAGGTCTGTATGTGCCAAGTTTGATGTTTGTTGGGTTCCTGGAGATGGTTGTTTTGGGCAGTGCTGAAAATTGTGAAAACCGACTAATTGAAATGTTGGTGAAATTTCATGAAAGTGTACTTTTGGCTTGCTGTTTTATATGTTTTTATTTTATTTTTTTCGTTTTTTTTTTTACAATATGTTAGTAAGAAGTGCACTCTACAAAATAGTGTAAAGTATGGTTAAAATGACCCTTTGGTTTTCTAACGTTTCTTATAAATGACGGTGAAAATTGGGGAGTCGGTTAACCTTCTTTCGTGAAGTGGTACCTAACGCACCTTCGTTACCTTAAGAAAAACGATGAAAAATATATATTAGATATACGTGCAGTGGAAAAAAACCGTAGTTTCAAGGAAAGCCCCATGCCCAACGAATGGCCTCAATTTACACCTTGCCCACACTTCTTACACTAAACAAATTCAAGCGCAAAGATAGCGAGCCGTACTCGTAAAAAAAAAATCCATCGGTCCCAAGTTGGTGCTAACGGGTCCTAAATGGCCCCAGATAGTCCCATGCTACTGACCACCGTACTGGATGGTCCCAATTATTGAAACCGCTCATGCCACACTCCCTAAGAAAAATAAAGGTGGTCCTGGATGTCAAAACTGTAAGTGTCGTAAATCCCAAAGAATACCGCGTCGCCTGCTTGCGTCCCAACTGGTCCTACTAGCCTGTGCACTGCATCAAATGCCCCACCGCAGAAAATAAAAAACATGACGTATGCATTCCAACTCATTCATGAGTACCGCACAATACAGTACACCATACGCATCACGAAACATGTTCCAAGATTGTCAACCACAACCTGCCGTATTCCTCCTAAAAAAACATAATGCCGAGCAACATAGTTGAACCTCACCCTTGGAACCAACTCCCAGGTATGCATCAATGTCGGTCCCATCATGATCCTTTGCTCAAAACAGTAAATACATCATCAGCACGTCCCCTAAAAAAAACGCTCCCCGTCGTCAAACGGACAGCATTCTCCCATCAAAAAACGTTACCACCTTCGTACCATAAAAAAAGTAACACCTCCCCTCTTGGATTTAGCACCACCGACGTGCCGAGAATTCTGCTGCATAACCCTTTTAAACGGGGTGCAGTCTACCGCACGGTCACTCCAACACTCAGGGAAAATTCAAAGTTCACTGATCTGCAGCAAGATCAAAGGCCAATTGTGGTCGCACAACAGCCACATCCTTAGTGGGGCAGTTTCCTTAGCTGCCCTACTTATATTTTATTTTATTACCTCAGCTGTCTTCGAATTTCACGGGATAGTTGAGGTCTTGGCATTTTTAAATCTGATTTTCTTTTATTTTTCTGATAAGAGGTTGAAAAGATACAACCCCTTTCAGTTTGATGCATCCAGCCCCATTTTACCTTTAATTTTTTCAGGCGCCCCCTAAACACGGGAGTTTGACAGTTACCTCAGAGGCTATACCTTGTGAGGATAAGTGTTCGCACGAGAATGTCCCCCATTTAAACCACCACTACCTCTCAGTCTGTTTTTGCCGACCTTTATTTTCACTGTGCACCGAGTTTTGTCGAGTCTGGGGTACGTTGTTGTTTTTTTTTACTCTCTGAAAACGGAAAAAAAAACACGGCCAGACTTTCAAAAAATGACACACTCACAACCACAAAAAAGAAAAAGAAAAAAAACGAACACCCCTCTGGACGTGATATAAGGTAGATACCTGCCCCAAAGTTGTTGTCCCAGTATGCCCCCAGTGAGGGTTTTATGGTAGGGGCGTAAGGTAAAAAAAAAAAAAAAAAAAAAATTGAATCTGAACTCAGGGCGAGAACTTGAAAGCGGGCTTATACATTTCGCAAAGTTGTAGTGTCGGCATGTCCTTCTTCACAAAGTGTCAGCAGCTCGTGGACTATGCCTTGTCTCCCTGGCATGGGGAGGGGGAGGGGGGGGGGAACAGCAACGACAACATGAAACTAGTCACAATCATAGTTAGATACTTTCTTGTGAGTATTGGTGTGAGCAAAACTTCGTGCACGACCTTCCTGGACTTGGTCTTTTATTTTTCGAAGAGGCGCACAAGGTCCAACTACCTAGCCCCCACCGAACCCCGAAAAGTTAAAAGTGGAAAAACAGTCAGTTCAAGTTTCCCCATTTTTCCCAACACTGATGAAGGTAGTGGTGGTTTAACAAAATAATAATAATAATAATAATAATTAAACCCAACCACTACGCGCTGGACCCTTACCTTAGCCAGGTTCATGTTGTTGAACCAAACAGCCTTCCACTCATTTTCCTCTGACGGAGAGGGCAATTGGCAAGTTGTGGAGAGAAGGTTAACAACAGTCGTATTTTTCATCACCACTTCAGGACACCCTTTACCACTTCAGGATGCAGCCTGCCTAAAAAGGTGGTTTTCAGGGTCTTCGGACCTTTCACCACTTCAGGACCATTCAAGTCTGAAAATCTTGAATGATCCTGAAGTGGTGAAAGTTCCGAAGACCCTGAAAACCACCTGTTTAGGCAGGCTGCATCCTCAAGTGGTGAAGGGTGGTTTCATGGTCTTCGGACCTTTCACCACTTCAGAACCATTCATGATTTTCAGACTGCCCAAAACTCTCACTTGTCCACTTCAGGACACCCTTCACCACTTCAGGATGCAGCCTACCTAAACAGGTGGTTTTCAGGGTCTTAAGACCTTTCGCCACTTCAGGACCATTCAGGATTTTCAGATTGCCCAAAACTCTCACTTCAAAATTTTCATTCCTGAATTTTCAGCTACCCGATAACCGCTTGTGAAGTTGTGAGAAGTAAGTCCTCCTCCTTCCAACTCTCCTCGTTCCTCTCTCTCTCTCAAAGTTTCCCAGCTCCCTACTTCTCACACGCACCGACACCAACCATAAGATCGACGATCCTATGATCACAAAAATTTGTGCCTAAAGGAAGGAAGTCGGGGGCGTGGTCACTCACAACCTTTGGTTGTGTTCTCACGAGGCACCACTGCCTCGTTTCTTCCTATTCCCTTTTTTTTCTTTCTCCTTTTTTTTTTTAATCTTTTTTTTTTTTTTTTCCCCTCTTCTTCCTCGCACCGTTGGCCGCTCATAACAGTCCCTCCCCGTTTTCTCACCTTCAATACCCAACAACGTCCTTGAAACGGAAAGGACCGAAGAAAAGAAAAAAATAAAATAGAATAAACCTACTTGAAAGTTCCTCGTTGCAACTGTCGGGGCTGAACCATCCGCAAGAATATAGAAAAATAATGCCACTAGGGTAACCTGCGCTCGGCCGTTCGGGCCGAACGCGGAAAAAAAAAATAAATAAATAAAAAATAATAATAATAAAAAAAAAAAATCAAACAAATCTAAAAAAAAGATATGTTATAGAGACAAATAAATGAAACAAGATTTGTCTGAGCATTACATCCGAATTCCTTACCAAATTTGAAATAAAACAAATACTAATAATAAAAATAAATAAAAATAAAAAGAGAACTAAATCTAGTGAGTGCGCGAGCATGTTTTCAACACCGTCATCTTTGGCGATTTTTCATTGTTTTTAGGCATAGTTAAATGCCCTGAAAATTTACAGATGTGTACTTCACATAATGCAAAACCCACTAAAAAAGTTTCAAAAAATAATAAAATTGTTTAGACCTCGAACTAAAGTGAAAACAAAAAGTAAAAAGTGAAACAATACGAGGGCGGGCACGTTTTGACACCGCCATCTTTGGCGATTTTTAATTCTTATTTGGCTCAGCCAAATAACTTGAAAATTTACAGGCATGTACCTCACGTCATAGAGAACTCACAGAAACAAATTCAGAAAAAAATAATTATTTTTAGGCTCCGAAATATGTTTTGGAGGGGGCCAAACGTCGGGTTCGGACCCCGTCCGGGACCCCGAACGCCCGTACGTACGGAGATCTGCCCGGGGACCTCCGTACATACGGGCTGGTGACCCTGACTGACACAATATTTATCTTTTGTGAATTTGAAGGGAAGTGAAGGGGCGCTTGTTGACAATGGCGTCCCTCTACTTGCCAAAACAGGGGAGGGTTTGGAAAGGGGAACAAAAAAAAACGAACTTACAAAAAAACAGCTGACGTCATGAGAACGTCGTCCGTTTTTTCTCCTTAAGGGCACGTCATATGGCGTTTGTTCTTAGTTCGTAGTTTTTTTTTTTTTTTTTCTAACCGTCGGCACTAGGCCAGCGACCATCCACTCGAAGCCCGCACATGGGTTGTTGAAATACAGGCCCGAGTTCAATTCCAGATGGAATCGAACGTAAGAAAAATTATTTTTTTTCTTTTTTTTTTTTGTTTTGTTTGTGGGTCATCCTTGCATTGGGCCATGCTAATATCGGCGCGACCGATCTCGACCGCAGGATTCCGACGATCTCGTGGTCGAAATTGCTCACGCCAAAAGTGCTTTGGCCCTACGGGTCGCTCTATCAAAAAGAGTTAGCACCAGTAGAGCGTCTTCAGACTTGATCCCAATATCAGCAGCTCAAGAGTCTAATGTGTTTTAGTTATTGGGCTAGCTCTTCAAGTTATGACACGAGTTAGACGAGCTGCCCCCCCCCCCTCAATAGGTCGTCTATTTATGGTGTAGTGAGTTCAACCCGCCCTTATTAGCCATCACGTCGGTTATCCATCCCCGGATCGAACGTGTGCCCATCCTAATGGGATAGAATGTAGGTGCCTTACCACTTTGGTACGAGTTCGAGCTTCTGCAAGGACAATTTTTTGGGACAAGTGACTCTGAGTCTCCATGGCATTTGTGCCACGGTCGCACAAGCGACGTAACCAATATTTTTTTGCCATTTAAAACCCGCGATTTAGTATTTCAAAATGTCGTATGCCTTTGTGGGCTTCGCCAAACGTGGGGGGCCTGGTCAGTTACACCACCGATCCTCGTCGTCGTCCTTGCAGGCTGCAGGTGTCCGAACTTTAAATAAAATGTTATAGTTTTTATATCACAGGTCAAGTCTAAATAGACTTTGGAAGATACCCTAATCTCATCGAGTCTGATAATTCAAACAAAATTTTATCATCAGTCGGACATTGCTCGACATTGAGAAACCCGAGCAGATACCCTTATAAGGGTTTCTACTCTAACAAGGTTTTCAAATCCCATTGAATGACGTCCCTGTTGTTCATATATAAATTATCATAAAAAATAAGGATTCCTATGAAATTTTCATGTGAGAGCAACGACCATAATATACAATCATTCAAACAATTGTCCGGAATTAAGTCGGAACTTACCACCAACAAAACAACATTTTTACATAACAATAAAATTGAATTCACCATCATAAAAATCTATTTTTTTGGTAATAAAACTTGGATTTTTTTTCAAATTTAATTTATGGAAGTCTGCATTATGACGTTTTTTCTAAATAGTTTTCGCATCGCCATACTGGCGACCGCAAAAGAAAATATTTTTGTCACTTTGAACAGCTAAATCCAAAATAAAATTATTTCGGTTGCTACCCGTGTGTCACCTGCGTAAAATCTAAGTGAGTCAGGAACAACCTCTGACAAGAATTCTAATATATTAAGCTCTGAACGAACCATTCATAGAGAAGCGATTCATCCAAAGTTTTCGTTCAAGCTTTAATTTCATTTCAACCACTATTATACCTGATGTTTCTGATTTTTTTTGTGATATATGTCGAGGAGTGGTGTAATCTACTTAAGGAGATAACATCTCAACATCAAGTCCCGCTTTGGATTCGAGCCTCACCACATTCCCGCTGATTCCAGCGTTATGACCTCATTAATCTCTAACACATAAAGTAGGACATCCCCACCCCACAGAACCGAGGTTAGCTGGACCCCGACCATGTAGGTAAGGTGACCATGCTTGACACGAGGTTATGTTGTCACTCCCCCCCTCATGACAAACAGTAGAGGAAAACAATATCTCGCTATGGACCAGGAGCATAGCTCCGACGTGAGCCTCACTACCGCCTACAAAGCTTACAATTTCATCATAAAATTATCATAATATGACAGTAAGCTCACAAACAATTTTAATCAGAAATATTCAACAACAACAATACAATTCACAACAAAAGATCTCATATGGAATTTCATAATAATCGATAATCATTCCCCAATCATAGCGAGGGTTCATTCATGCCAGTAAAAACAATGAACTTGGGAAAACAGCTCAGTAAAATCTCATATAGAATTAATAGTCGAGTAATAATAACCTTAAATTCAATAAATAATGACAACCAAATGAACTCTGAAGAACCTGAGTGTAAATCATAAAATTTATGAGACTAAGAAATAATATGTAAAAAAAAAAAAAAAACGGAACCCAAGATCGTTTTAATCGCTCAATCTCTCCTACATGCGCTAGAAAAGTACATCACTAATAAATTTATCTTCCTTCTTAGCTGGAAAAAAAAAACCACATTATTTCAATCTACACAAAATTTTATTTTCACGTCTATTTATAATCATTTTTTCAATATCACGATTAAGACGTCTGCAAAATCTCATCTTATAGCCCCACATACCACTATTTATGCACCTCAGGGGTTTGTAATGCCCCAAGTTTTTCTCCATGTTGGTCTTCTAATTCGAACATTCGCCTTGCTTTCATGTTCTTAAATTCATATTCGAAGGGGTCGGAATGTTTGCACGAGTTTCACTCTGGACATTTAGTAATTATTCAATATCATTGGCTTGATTTTCCTTCCGACAAGTCTCTTGACCCCCTTGAGTTAAGCCAAGCGCAAGCCTCACAAACTTACTGACCTTGGAAGGCCGTTCTAATTGAATGGACGCATTTTGTTCCTCACCATTTATTCGCACTAGCTTCTTCTTGCCCCTAATTTTCTTTTTTTTGGGTGATTCTGTAAACTTGGCAATCATTAATCTCTCCAATTCGGTCCAAGTCATAAAAGCTCGTGAAAAACAATTTGGCGTGAGATTTCAACTCTTCGATGACAAAGTTTAGTATAAAAAGGAACTTATGATGTTCTGCCCAAAGCAACAACATTCTTAAGTTATGAAAGGTATGCCGAAACACGAGAATCTCGGTGTTTTTGAACAGGGAAAACATGTACTCGAATGCTCCCTTCAGCATCGTACCATTTTGCAAAAGACACAAAATATTATCAATAGCCGAATCTAACTATTTAAGATGAAACCTTGTCAAAATATCAAACTCAAAACCCAAAACCTTAATATTTCAATGCCTTAAAATTCATAAAATATGCGCAAAGGATTATTACTACCTTTACTTTCAAAAAATTAAAAAATAAATGGTTAAATTAATAGAGGATTATACTCATACATAGCAATATATATATATGTATATGTATAATCATTGTATCATACACAATAGTAAAATCATTTATAGTTATTCATTCGACGTTCGTCGATCAAAATTACATCACATTAGTGTCGTTCTGCTAAGGACAATGGTAGGTAGGCGTTATCCTCGGCAACGGTCTCAGCTGTCGAGCGCATTAGTTCCCTCCTTTTTCGAAAAAGACAAGAGTCCTCCCGACCATATTACGCAAAAGTTTAATAAAACAATCCAAAAAACAACTTGGGAACAACGTGAAGGTAAACCCACGAACCATCGAGACAAATGAGGTTTCATCGCCCCTTCGCTGCTATAGCAAGGTATGTCATTTTTACTCCCCGCGGTATCCTACGACATAATAGGTTTCTGCGGGTCGAAACTTACCTTCCCTAAATGTTGTCACCATCCTTAGGGGCGTATCACTACCGATATACTGACCCATGTACGAAAGTTTTTAAATGCAATCGCATAGGTAGGTCAGTCGAGGGTGTTTGCTCGTTTCACCGTAGTTTAGGTACAAGTGGTTGGAACGCCATATGAACCTGGATGTCGTCCGCTCCCTAGGGCACTGATCTCCTAGGCACGAAGTATACGTTCCTAGACTAGGACGGTCTCAACCGAACATGAAACCCATAAGTATCATAGTCTTTTAGACGCACAACTTAGAGAGAAAGGATTGTCATGATCAAACATAACTATACCGAAAGAAATCGACCATTAGTCGCTTAGAAAACACATCAACATGCGCTGAAATAATAAATAAAAGAACCCAAATAACAAATAATAAAACTAATAACCCAAGACAAAAAAGTAAAAACCCAACCACCTTAGATCGAACTCGATTAAAGAAAAAACATATCGAGCCGCCAATGCGGAGTTGACTTCGACAATAAACTCGATACGGCCGACAAGGCAGTCGGACAACCTCAGTTTTGACATGATGAGACGCGCTGCCAAAGTAATTTATTTTAGTCTACCACCGACCTAAGATTATGTACGCACACACCCGTCTTCATACATATTTTATGATAGACTTTTTTGCGGATGATTCTTGATCAGATACATTACTTGAAGTGTTGTATGTCCCACCCTCTAGCTAGAAGTGCTCTGGGGGTACTCCTCCCTGCCCGAGCACAAAGCTCCGAGCACAAAGCTCCGATCACAGAAGTAGCGTCATCTCCACCGAATCGGCTGAGTACAAGATCGTAGAACGATTCAGTCTGAGTCCATAACAAGGCCGACTCCTAAAGCAACGAGCCCCCGCCTCAGATCCTTCTTAGAGCGATAATGCGTCTACCACAAGTAAATTTCAATTGTTCTCATTTTTTTTAAGTTCAAGATAACTTAGATGAAAAAAAAAACAGTGGAGTTGGGGGGCGGAAAAACATTTGGACATGTATAAACAAATAAGGTCATCCGGGATGAAAATAGTAACCTTGGGATAAAGGCTAAACCAATTTTGTTTTTTTTTAGTTGAATCAAATTCCTTTGAGAGTGCCCCACTAAATTAACTTTTTCCGAAACACAATTTTTTTTGACAAACAGACATGTGAAAAGTAGAAAGAAAAATATATTTTTTTCACCAATCCAAAGTACGCACAATAAATCTCTTTTGCAAGCATCCTTCTACCTTCCTACACACTAAAAAAACTAAAAACAAGTCCAACAATCCTACTCCCGTTAGATCCCCACTTTTCACATACATGACCGCCCATCATCCATCCTGCCTTTTCCGTTTTAATCTTCAATGAAAAACGAGGTTGAACAAAGTATGGGTTCACGCAATTGTGAAGGAATATTGAGTCACTAAATAACCTTGAGTGAAGCAGTGACGAACGAATCATAACTCTCTCAAGAAAGCCAAGGGAAACAAATATATACACGTCGTTGAAAAAAACCGTAGTCTCAGGGTAAGTCCCGTGCCCAACCAATAGCTTCAATCTACCCCTTGTCCACACGTATGACACGAAACAAATTCAAGAGTGAAGACAGTAAGCCGTACACGTTAAAAAAATAAAACATTGGTCCCACGTCAGTGCCAACTGGTCCCAAATGGCCCCAGATGGTCCCACACTATCAACCATCGCACTGGATGGTCCCAATTATCGAAACCACTCACTCCACCCTTCCCAAGTAAAATAAAGGCGGTCCCGAATTTCAAAATTGTGAGTGTCGTGAATCCCAAAGGACACTACGTCACTTGTTTGCTTTCCTACTGGTCTTGCTGGCCCGCTCACTGCATCACGTGGGCTGCCGACCGCACCCTTTCAGATTCCTAAAAAAAAAATATAATGTCGCGAAGTGTAACCGAATCTCCCCCTTGGAACCAAGTCTCAAGTGTGCACTAATGTCGATATCACCATGATCCCTTGCTCAAAACAACAAATATTACATCAGCACGTGTTCTAAAAAAGATTCTTCCCCGCCATAAGATGAGCAACATTCTTCCACCGAAAAGTATCATCGTTGTCGTACCATAAAAACGATAACACTTCCCCTCCAAAATTTAGCACCACCGACGTACCGAGAATTCGGCAGCGTAACCCCTCTAAACGGGGTGCGACTTGCCACACGATTACTCCGACACTTATGCAAAATCACAGGCTCATAGCGAGCCTTTGATCTTGCCGAACCCTTGATTTGCAGCAAGATCAAAGGCTAATTGTGGTCACACGGATATTTTTCTTAACTACCGTACTTTTATTATTTTTTTTTTTACCTCAACTATTTTGGAATTTCACGAGATAGTTTAGCTGTTTTTTTTTTTTTTTTTTTTTTTTTTTTTTTTTTTTTTATAACGAGTTGACAAGATACAAACCCTTTCAGTTTTATGCATCTGGTCCTTTTTCCAAGGCTGATACGTCAAGGAAAGGGTTGAACTTAGCCTTTCCTCTCCTAACCTTTAATTTTTTAGGCTCCCCCTAAAAACGAGAGTCTGACAGTTACCTCTTGTAGTTTCTGCCAGTGGTTGCATTTTGTGAGGATCAGTGTCCTCACGAGAATGCCCCTCGTTTAACTAGAAAACAAACAAAAGAAAAAAACAAAATAAAATACTAAAACTAAACCCCAACTACGACACACTTGACCCTTACCTTAGCTAGGTTTATTTTGTTAAACCCAACAACCTTCCCTCATTTTCCTCTGCCCTCCCTTGAAAACAGGGAGGAAAATTGGCAAACCTCTATTTCTCTCTCAACATCCCCAACTCCATTCTTCCCACGAGCACGGACACCGGTCATAGGATCGACGGTCCTACGTCATAAAAAATTGTGTCTGAAGAACGAAGTGGGGGGCATGGTCACACACAACCCAAAAGTTTGTGTTCTCACGAGGCAAGACTGACTCGTTTCCTCCTATTCCCTTTTTTTTTTTTCTAATATCTTTTTTTTTTTTTTTACCCTTCTTCCTCACAGCATTGGCTGCTTGTAACTGTCTCTCCCCGTTTCCTCACCTTCAGTGCCCAACAACGTCCTTGAAACGAGGAGAACAAAAGAAAAAAATATAAAAAATGTACCTACTTGAAAGCTCCTCGTTGCAACTGTTCGGGCCGGACCATCCGGGATAACATGGAAAGATACAACGTTGTGAGATTTGTCTTTGTAAATTTGAAGGGAAGTGAAGGAGCGTCCGTTGACAGCGGTGTCCTTCTGCCAAAACAGGAGAGGGTTGAAAAACTGTCTCTTATACACATCTAGATGTGTATAAGAGACAGGGGCCGGACCATCCGGGATAACATGGAAAGATACAACGTTGTGAGATTTGTCTTTGTAAATTTGAAGGGAAGTGAAGGAGCGTCCGTTGACAGCGGTGTCCTTCTGCCAAAACAGGAGAGGGTTGAAAAACGAAAAAAAAAAAAAAAAACTACAAAAACGGTTAGCACTTTGAAAACATACAATCGTTTTTCTCCATCAGGGACCATTAAGTCTTCGTTTTCTTTCAAGTGCGCCACATAACGTTTGTTTTTAGTGCATAATTTTTCTTTTTTTTCTTTTTTTCTTTCTTTTTGTTTCAACCATTGGTACGAGGTTAACGACCATCCACTCGAAGTGTACATATGGGTTGTTGAAATACTGGCCCGAGTTCGATTCCAAATGAAATCGAACTTAAGAAAAGTTTGAATTATTTTTCAATTTTTTTTTTTTTTTTTCCTTAAATTTATGCGTGTCATCTTTGCGTTGTTCAGGCTAATACCGGCGCAACTGATCTTGGACGCATGATTCCGACAATCTTGCGGTCAAAATTGCTTATGCCGAAAGTACTTTGGCCCTATGAGTCGCTCCATCAAAAAGAGTTACCACCAGTAGGACATCAGACGCGATCCCTGTATCAGTAGTGAAGAGTCTAATGTGTTTATCTATTGGGCTCACTCGAATCACGAGAGTTAGACGAGCAACCCTTCTATTTGAAGAGTCGTTTGTCCCCCCCCAGTAGGTCGCTTACCTACGGTGTAGTGAGCTCAACCTGCCCCTACCACCCATCACCCCGACTGCCCATCCCCAGATCGAACACGTGCACATCCTAATGGGGTAGGACGAAGGCGTTTTACCAATTTGGTACGAGTTCGACCTTCGACGAGGATAATTTTTTGGAACAAATAACTTTGTGTCACCGCTTCTTTTGCGCCACAACCTTACAAGCAATGCGACCAATCTTTTTTGGCCACTTAAGACCCTGAATCGCGCAACTTTATAGCCGCGAGTTACAATTTTAAATAGAACAAGTATATATTTTGCATTTCAAAGGGCCGCATATCTTTGCGGTCTCACCAAACGAGGGGGGAGCGATCGGTTACTCCGCCGATCCTCGCCGTCGTTCTCGAATGATGTAGGCGTTTCGTCTTTAAATAAAAAGTTGTAGTCTCTTAGTTGTTAGTCATGTCTGAATATACTGTGGCAGATATCCCTATCTCATCAGGTCAGATGATTCAAATAAAATTTTATCATCAGTCGGACACTGCCCGACATTGAAAAAAACTAGCAGATACCCTTTTAAGGGTTTCTGCCCCGACAACGGTTTAATCTTAGTAAGTCGGACCTAGGCCCAGGTCAGAGTGTGCACATATCTAGGTTACCAGAGTCATTCGGCACAACCCATGCAAACTTGCACAAGGAGTGACCCGCCTAAGGTACCCGGGCGACACCGAAAAGGAGAGTTTTTTTTTTTTTTTTTTTGGCAGTGGGGCACTTTTGCACCCAGTGGGACAACCCCAAATCCGGCCTTTTCTTTGAGTTTGGTGATATCTCACCAAAGGGTGTCTATGGCGTATAACGGGGGTTCAAAAGTTCTCGACGGGGCTTGAAGGCATTAATGGTTAATAGGTGGTGTTATTTTCGGCGATTGTTTTCACCGAAACTGCCATATTTTTCTCATTTTTTTTTTTTTGATATCTATATGCTTTAGGATACCCTTCTGCTTACTACTACCACTGACCGCCCGACAGTGTTCGGCCCATCTCTCTTTTAAAGGCCGCGTAGTCTTTCCAATGTACACCAGTCTGTGGGAATAGGGTTTTATAATGTTTTGGAAACTGTTTAATTTTGTTATGTTTGTATTATGATCCTGCATTGTTTGTTCGCGAAATGTTTCAGGACATTGTTTGTGTTGATGCGGCGAAACCCCCCGAATTTTGGGTCTTCCATTAAGCATCTTTCCTTAAAGGGGTCTAAATGAGTATGATATAATTTAATATTTTATTTTTATTTTTATTTTCGGATTGCATAGCGGATTTTGTGGTCGACCTTATGCAAAATATGTTTAGTTTGCAATTCTGCATGGCATAATTTTATTTATTTATTTATTTATTTATTTTTTTTGCCCTGGGACTGGCGGGGACCTTGATCAGACTTTGCTTGGACATGGCGCACCAAGGCCAACCGGGTCAATCTGAGGCATCCTTGTCCACCCGAGTAGTAACACGGGTTTATATATATATATACCCTCGTTTTTTTCTTTATATATTTGGGATAATTTGCAAAATACCCCTATAAGTTGAGATATATGTCAAATACCCCTAAAAAATGTAGGTAGAGAGGAATACGCTTTTGATGAAAAAAACATTTTATGAAATGCCTTGGCGTTGATTGGCCCTGCCATCTTTGCAAAATACCTATATCGAGTGTTCATCTTCGCAAAATGTCCCTGAACTTGTCAAAATACCTCGGGTCATCTTTGCATTTTGCTCCTTGACCGTTTAAGGTCGACAACAGTCTTTTCATATCCTTTAAGAGAACGCATCTCCATTATGACTGTTATCTTTTGAAGCAACCTTATGTCTAGTAGATACGCCCATAATGGACATGCGTTCTATTGGGAGAGGAACACTGCCGTTTTAGCAGTTATGCTGTGTGTGTGTGTGTGTGCGTGCGTGTGTGTGTGTGTGTGTGTGTGTGTGTGTGTGTGTGTGTGTGTGTG
>BFEA01000654.1:703820-714086 GCA_003427395.1 Chara braunii
CCCCCCCCCCCCCTAATACAGACTGTTGTATCGTTCCAAAGTTAACGGATGTCCCGAAGGGCTTTTTTTGTTTTTTTTGTTTTTTGCTCTAGTACAGACTGTTGTAATACTCCAGGAATATAATAATACTAACATGTGCGTGCTAACCTTCTTCCCCCGAAGATTATGTATGCGGTCATTATAACTGTATTTGATGTATCGTTCAGTTTGAATACTCAGCTATAATGAATGACCACATACGTTGTATTCGGGGGAAGAAGGTAGGTAGCACATTTTATTAATCAAGTTCAGACCGTACGTTGCATTCGGCGGAAGAAGGTAGTTCTCTTTCTTTCTTTTGCTTTGTCGGAAAGTCTGGTGGTGGTGGTCCCGCAAGGAAGGAGGATCTGGGGAGAAGCCCCCTGAGGAGTGAGTGCCAGGAATGCAGCAGCCTGATTAGCCGAAACGCCCCCTGAGGGGAAATTGCGCCTTCTTTTTTCTGAGAGCTGTACACGCGGAGAAGAAATGCAAATCTGTTGATGCTTGTATTACGACAAGCAGTCTATGACCACTGTTTTCACTATTCTTCTTTTTCTTCTTTTTATTCTCCCACTAATACAGTATGTTGTTAGTACGCCAGGAATATGAGAACATGTATGAATGACCTTCTTCTCCTGAATACTACGTATGCGGCGGTCATTATTGCTGTGTATTGAGACGTCGTTCAGTCTAAATACAGCTATAATGACCGCATAGGGTTGTATTCGGGGGAAGATGGTGGGTAGTGCATTTACTAATCAAGTCAGACGCGGGTACGCTTGCCACGTAGGACGAATTGGAGAGAGAGACGAGATGATACTACCGGCTTCCCCCGTTATGCACCCTGATTCTGAATGTATACAAGCTATCTTTCCGTCCTCATGCAGCCAAAATGAAAGTGCGATATGTTCGGGGGAAGACGGGAGTTATCCTATTACTATAAGTGTCATCTACCCGTCGTCACCCGAATAGAACGTACTGTCATTATATAGCCGTATTTGGCTCACCTGTTAGTCCAGATGCAGCAGAAATGATCGTGCGGTCTATTCAGGGGAAGAAGGTAGTCTGCATAATTCATTGTCTTGTATCGTTTGTCATCATTCTTTATTTATATATATTTTTATATTTTTTGTTTTAAATTTCTATGGTTCATATGCTTCGAGTAGCGGAATTTCGTGATTACCGCTAATCACGTTGTTTGATTCTCCCACGAGCGCACGGCAGAAAGCACCTGGACGTGCCGGACGTCAAGGTGAGTGTCGCCTCCCCGTGATGTCGTCGAGGTACCTTCTGCTGGCATTGGCGTGCGGGTGGAATTCCTCACGTGTTAATGGCAAGTGCAGAACGGGTCCATTTTTACTGTAATACTCACGCATGAAATCAAAATATTGAATACATAGATGCATGTGATATATAATGTAAAAAAAAAAGAAAAACCGAGTAAAAAGATAAAAAATAAATATATAAAAAAAGAAACCAAGGAAGGAAAAACACAAAAAAAAAGAAACTCGAGAAAAAATAAAAAATAAGAAAGGAAAATATGTTATGTGGGATGGTAATTGGATTATCTGTGGGATGTGTCACTTGCTTCGTCTGTTTAATAGGCTTTCTTCTTCTGTGAGGTTTGGTTTCCTCCGCCTTTTCTTTACCTCTCTGCCTTTTGGCTGCGTGCAAGTGGGTCTTTATGACACACGGGGATGGGGGCAGCCAGCGCTCAACCTGTCTGTCATCCACGTGGCTGGCCTTGTACGTGAAAGGTGATGAACAGGTGGGGCTTTCCTTCCTTCTTTTCCTTTCCTTGTTTTGCTTTCTTCCGCCTTGGCGCTCTGATTTACAGTGTGACGATATGACGATATATATGTGGGAATCATCATCTAGGATTGTTTTTTATGATGTCCCGGTACGAATTGCTTACGATGGACTTAGCCGAATAGGAATACCAACTTCTTGATGTCGAACAAGGCCATCTGCTGTGTATAGATATGTATCTGGGACTTTTTTTGATTTCTTTGCAGACAAGAATGTTTTGACATCCTGGTTGGTCTTGTCCCGTCGTTTGGCCTGTGTTGGGGCGGTGCTTGCATGTGGGACTTGTCGTCATCTGGGATCTGTTTTGTTGCCCCCTGTTCTGTTTTATTTGGCTGTTCCCTTCCTCTTTTCTTTGCCTCTTTGCCTTTTGGCTGTGTGCAAGTGGGTCGATATGACACACGGGGGTGGGGGCAGTCGCCGCTCAAACCTACATCCACGTGGGCGGCCTTGTACGCAAGAGGTTCTGAACAGGGGGAGTCTTGTAAGGAAGAAGATAAAAAATGAATTGATATCTTTTTTGTTTCCTTTTGTTTTTTTTTTCGCTTTTGCGCTCTGATATTCATGTGACGATATATATATATTTATATATTGTCACAAGAATATCAGAGCGCAAATGCGAAAAAAAGTCAAAAAAAAGAAAAGAAAGAAAGAAAAAACTTCCTTATAACTCCCCCTGTTCAGAATCTCTTGCGTACAAGGCCGCCCACGTGGATGTAGCTTGAGCGGCGGCTGCCCCCACCCCCGTGTGTCATATCGACCCACTTGCACACAGCCAAAAGGCAAAGAGGCTAAGAAAAGAGGAAAGGAACAGCCAAATAATACAGAACAGAGGGCAACAAAACAGATCCCGGATGACAAGTCCCGCATGCAAGCACCGCCCCAACACACACACGCCAAACGACGGGACAAGACCAACCAGGATGTCAAAACATTCTTGTCTGCAAAAAAAAAAAAAAAAAGTCCCAGATACATATCTTTACACAGCAGATGGCCCTTGTTCAACATCAAGAAGTTGGTATATTCCTATTCGGCGTCATCGTAAGCAATTCGTACCGGGACATCATAAAAAATATATATATCGTCGTCTCTCGCAACGAATTTGCCTTGATTGGTGGCCTCATATGATTCACAAATGGATTGCTTTATTTTTCTCTGTTTTTTAAATGTTTAACCTCCAATCCTTTTTTTGGAATTTCCTTTTTAAGCACTGATTCGGGAAAAAAATTATACCCTTTACATAGGTTTTTTTTTTTTTTTTTGGGCGGGGGCATACAGTATTTATATTTATATGTAATATAGATTCACAGTGTGACAATATATATTTGTGACGATATATATGTATACAGCCTCCTGATGAGTCGGTGAAACTCCGACGAAACCGTATGTAGCAAGCGTACCCTCGTTTGTTGTCCTCTTCTCCCTCCCTCCCTCTCTGCCTGCGGTTTATCGGCCAGCTTTGTTTGGCGATATATATATATGTACATAGGAAAGAAGGAAGGAAAGCTCCGCCTGTTCATCACCTCTTACGTACAAGGCCGGCCACGTGGGATATCGTCAGACAGAGCTGCCTACGGTAAACCGTAGTGGCAGAGAGGGAGGGAGGGAGGGGGAGAAGAGGACAACAAACGAGGGAGGGGCTGTGACAAACGGTTTCGTTGGAGTGTCACGGACTGACTCATCAGGAGGCTGAACCTATATATGTATACATACAGTATGTATGACATGCTGAGGACGAATTAGTCTTGGTGCTGTGCACCTGAGCTGGGTCTGCTTGGCCCAAGGCTCCTTTAAGAGGGTTGGGAAGGGGGATTAAAAACGTTTTTACCGTGCACTTAGGGTCAGATTCAGTCTCCTAGTCACTCCATGAAGTCGCAGGAGGAATGTCTTCTGCCCTTGTGGTACTTTTCCGGTCACTCCGGAGACTGAATCTGACCTGACCGAAAAATCGACACCTTGTAGGTAAATTCTTACCCTAAAATGGACGTGTATCTCTGGCCGTGATTGCAGTCAGATTCTTCTTGATCTGGCCGTAATTGCAGTCAGATTCATCTTGATCTGGCCGTATTTGCAGTCAGATTCATTCAGGAAAGTACTAGTGTGAGTATACCCTAAGACGATTAGCTCAGTTCTCAACGTGCATGAATGGATCACTACTTCCCGATCCCACCTCCCTCTCCCTCTCCCTCTCCCTCTCCCTTGGCTTTTCTTTTCTTAATTTTACCTCCCTCTCCCTCTCCCTCTCCCTCTCCCTTCGCTTTTTTTTCTTAATTTTACCTCTACCTCCCTCTCCCTCTCCCTTCGCTTTTTTTTTTTAATAATTTTACCTCCCTCTCCCTCTCCCTTCGCTTTTTTTTTCTTAATTTCACCTCCCTCTCCCTCTCCCTTCGCTTTTTTTTTCTTAATTTTATCTTCCTCTCCCTCTCCCTCTCCCTCTCCTTTCGTTTTTTTTCCCTTAATTTTTTAAAATTTCACTCATCTAGTTTCATCATCTGGATTCGGACTTAGGTCTGTATTTCAGCGGTTCATGGGTGTACCATCCCTCTCCCTTGGCTTGTCTTTTCTCTCCCTTTCTTTTTTATTTTTATTTTTAATTTCACTCTACTAGTTTTATAATGTGGACTCGAACGTAGGTCTCTGTATTTCAACAGTTGATGGGTGCACCATCCCTCTCCCTCTTCTCTCTTCCGCAAAAAAAATGATTTCACTCATCTAGTTTTTATTATTATTATTTATTTATTATTATTATTATTATTATTTTTTCACTCGTCTAGTTTCATCATCTGGATTCGAACTAAGGCAGAAGTTTCAATAGTTCATGGGAGTACCAGGTGCGCTACCGTCTTCACCGGAACGCCGCCCGGTCATGAAAGCTGCTGCATCTGGACTGAAAGTTGCCCTGAATGCACACAGCTATAATGACCGGGGGCGTTCTATTCGGGTAAAGACGGCAGGGTCGATGTTTTTTTTTTCCTCACTTCCCTTCTCCTTGCCACAAAAAGGGGTAAAGTAAGATCCGTCAATGCTTGTAATCTCTTGATACTACCGTCTTCCCCCGAATAGAACACGTACGGTAATTAGCTCTGAATGTGGACAGAAAGTTGGCCCAATTACAGCGCTATAAAATGAACGTACGTTTTTTTTTTCGTGTGGAAGGCGGTACGTGGTAGAACTTGCACCGTTTTGGTCGGGCATGTCTCTTTTGACTGCCGCCCGTATTCTCCCGAATAGAACGCACGGTCTTTATAGCTGTATGTACTAGGTGCAACTCCCGGGGTAAATACATCGATGATGGACCTCGTTTCACTACTACTCTCCACATGCACAGAAGACGACAAAATATGGCGGTGTATCTTTCCGTGTTCTAGCGGAAGATTCATTCTCGTTTTGCACATTTGATGAGTAGTGGAGCGTGGAGGCCCAATGACCGTGCCTTGTATTTCTTCTTTCTCTCTCTCCCTCTTCTTCTGTCTGTAGCAGTAGGTTTTCTGTCTCTTTCATATCTCTCTCATATCTCTCTCTTTCTCTCTCTCTCTCTCTCACACACACACACACACACACACACACACACACACAGAGCGCACTGCGGGGAGGGGGGAGAGGGAGGGGGGGCAAGTCAGGAGTTCGAATCCCTGATAGCATCAGATAAATAGGAGACAAATGACTTAGAGGAGAGGGACTTTTTAGGCCTCTTGTTTCTGTTGTTCCTCTTCGCGGCGGCGGACATATATATATTTTCATCAAATTCCGTTTTTTTTTTTTTTCCCACCCCCAGCAATTATCTTTTCTAGGACGACCGCAACTCGTTTGCTACTCGATTGGGAAAAAAAAATAAAAATAAAATAAAATCGTTTGGTACCCCACTTTAGATGCGCGTCTGATAACTGGTCGTCGCTAAACGACAAGCAAGCCAACGGGAACGGCGCAAGGATGACACGCATAAAATGGACGCTATACGCAAGCGGCTGCGTATAGCGTCCATTTCTAGATTTATGCGTGTCATCCTTTTTTTTTTTTTTTTTTTTAATTTTTAATTTTTTGCGCTCATCCACTCGTACCCCACTTGTTTGATTTCTGTATGCGCTCATCCCCACGCCTACCCCCGGGCGCGGGGGTGGGGTTAGTGTACTTATTAGCCGCCTGACCTGACGGTTTGTTGCCTTCAATTCAAAGAAAAAGATGAACATGGGCCCCTGCGCAAGGATGACACGAACAAATCACGAAATGGGCCCAAAAAAAAAAAAAAAAATCCGAAATGCTGGTAGTCTTCTTTTTTTTGTTTTCCCTCATGGCTTTTACAAATCCCATTAGGGGGAGGGAAGCACCCGTTCGGTCCCTTGCTGTGTTTCCCTTGTTCAGACAGACTCATGGGGGGGGGAAGCAGCCGCTCGAGCCCTTCCTGTGTGTCCTTTGTTCAGACAGACTCATGAGTGAGTGCAAATGGATGCGACGACCGTCTTATGTCTCTCAGAATTCAACGCACCCTCGTTATGAAAGTGTATTGGATCGGAAAAACACCCTTTATACGTTCATGGTCAGTGCGCGTTGTGCTAACGAGGGGGTGCGTTGTATTCGGGGGGAAGAGGCGCAAAAAGGAAATTCGAATAAAAGAGAAATTCAAATTACAAGTACAGTCTTCCCACCTCTGGAGCCCTTTTTTTTTTTTTTTTAACCCTCATGACGGTTACTGTTGTGGTACGTTCATGGTCAGTGCGCGTTGTGCTAGCGAGGGGGTGCGTTGTATTTGGGGGGAAGAGGCGCAAAAAGGAAATTCGAATGAAAGAGAAATTAAAATTACAAGTACAGTCTTCCCACCTCTGGAGCCCTTTTTTTTTTTTTTTTAAACCCTCATGACGGTTACTGTTGTGGGTGATAACCCCCCCGCCTACCCATCTACAGCACTAGATACAGAAAAAATCGGAAGAAGGAAAAAATAGAAATAGGCGAGTGAAAGAAAAATTAGAAAAGTCGATATACTCATTTTAGGAGGAAAATAAATAAAATAAAATAAATAAAATATAAATAAATAAAACAAAATAAAATAAATGAAATAAAATAAATAAAATATAAATAAATAAAACAAAATAAATAAAATAAAATAAAATAAAATAAAATAAAATGAAACAATGTCTATCATCAACGAGCCGAGCTCATGTTGTAGGGCATGAACTGTGGAAAATCTATATGGAACTACCTTCGTCACCCGAATACAACAACGTACGGTCAAGATTGCTGTATTTAGACGGAAAGATACCCCAAATACAGCTACAATGACCGTACGTTGAATTCGGGTGAAGAAGTTACGTGTTCGGGGGAAGAAGCCGAGCTGAAGGCCATTGCCCGTTTTTTTTTTAATTGTTTTTTATTTTCGTGAAATAAAAATGCTTATTTGGAAATACCTTGGGAGTAAGTTTATTCAATAAAAAAGAGGGGAGATCAAAGAAAGCAGAACAGAGAAAGCAGAACAGAGAAAAGAGAACAGAGAAAGGAGAAGAGAGAAAGGAGAAGGAGAAGAAGAGATTCTTTTTTTTGGTGTAAACTAGCATACAGAGGTCCGATGCAGACTACCGGTAGGTAGTTAGGGCCTGACTCCTCTACTCGCCACATGCAGAAAAGTCAAAGCATCTGGCGGGGTATCTTCCCATGTTCTAGCGAAAGATTCATTCTTATTTTGCACGTTTGTGGAGTAGTGGCCCAATTTTATACTGCAGTACATGGATTGGAACTTTTTTTTTTTTTTTTTTTTTTTGACCTCGCTCTTCCTTTTCTGCCAGCTGCTCCGAGAGATGGAGCAGGCTGTGGTGGTAATTCATATAATATAAGAATTTGTTAAAGAAAAAAGAAAGAGAGACGGTGCTTGGAGTCGGGAAGGCAAAGGCAGAGCTTGGTCAGGTCGATGGTACCGTCTTCCCCGCCAATAGAACAACATACGGTCATTATAGCTGCATTTCGGCCAACTTTCCATCTAGATACTGTGCCGTAATATGCCCGTACAGTGTATTCGGAGGAAGAAGGTAGTAATTGAATAATGCTTTGCTCTGGGTAGAGCGAGCAGCCCCTTCTATCTTCAACGCACACTGATCATGAATGTATACAAGCTACCTTTCCGGTCGGATTCGGTCATGATGAGGGAGCATGTTTTGCTCTAGGAAGGAACAGTACACCAGAGTCCAATCACAACTGAACGGAGATGTCGAGAGGAAGGTGACATCGACGCGACGTCGGCGGGATAGATGTGTGTAGAGGGGACGGTAGGTGCTCTCCATCCCTAATGATGGTGATGATGACGTTGATGATGATGATGATGATGACTGTAGATGGTTGTAGTAAGGAGCACAACAATCGCGAAGAAGTTAATGATGATGATGAAGAGGATGATGAAGAAGAGGATGATGATGATGAAGAGGATGAATGTAGCGACACGGATGGTTGTATACAGTACTATGCGAACATAGACTCATCACGAGCCGAACACAAGGATCGAACGCGAGACCTGCCGATCAGGAGGCAAACAATTAGCTATTTGGGAGGTCAAGCAAGCACGACCTGCCGATCAGCAGGCAAACACTTAGTCATTTGGGAGGTCGCTTGACCTCCCAGTAGTATGCGAACTTAGACTCATTTCGAGCCGACCACAAGGATCGAACTCGCGACCTCCTGATCAGGAGGCAAACACTTAGCCATTTGGGAGGTCAAGCACGCGCGACCTCTCAATCAGGAGTCAAACACTTAGCCATTTGTGAGGTCAAGCACGCGCGATCGGCCGATCAGGAGGAGTCAAACACTTAGCCATTTGGGAGGTCAAGCACGCGCGACCTCTCCCGATCAGGAGGAGCCGAACGGCTAAGTGAACTGAGGTGTGGTCAGTCAAGCCGCAAGATGAATGCACTTAACCCCACCCCAGCACGGGGACTCGTTTTTTCCCCGCGATCCGTTGTACCAGGTCGTCGACCAATAAGCATGAGTAATAGTGCTAATGTGGTGGCAATAGCACTCTTCTTCACCCGAAAATTGAACGATACTGTCGTTAGTGCTGTATCTAGACTGAAAGTTGGCCCAAATACGGCTGAACTTGATAATGAGAAGAAGGCGCGGAACCCTACAAGAAGGGCTGTATCTAGACTTGAAAGTTGGGCCAAATACGGCTAAACTTGATAATGAGAAGAAGGCGCGGAACCCTACAAGAGAAGCGCTGTATCTAGACTGAAAGTTGGGCCAAATACGGCTAAACTTGGTAGTGAGAAGAAGGCGCGGAACCCTACAAGAGAAGGTTGGGACGAAACCGTGAAAACAATTCTGAAGGAAGATTGGAGATTGTGAAAAGAACTGTTTCCTTATCTTCCTTCTATCTGCTTTTTTTTTTTTTTTTTTAATAGTCTCTATAAGGGAAGGGAAGGGATCCTCTTGCTAAAATATTTATCAAATCAACACAGCACTTCCCGATGTTTCCTTATCTTCCTTCTATCTGCTTTTTTTCTTTTTTAATAGGCTCTATAAGGGAAGGGATCCTCTTGCTAAAATATTTATCAACTCAACACAGGACTTTTCGATATAGCTGATGTATACGAGTGAAATGTGTAAATGAATGTTATGTTTTCCCGATATAGCTGGATGCACACTCTTCGCCCCCACTCTTTTCCCTTGCTTCTGCCTCGCTTGCCGCTGTTGCCATCCTCTCTCTCTCTCTATTTATCTCTCTTTCTTCTTCTTCTTCTTCTTCTTCTTCTTTTTTTGTTGTTTTGCTGGCATTCTTGCCCGGCGCAGTACTCTAGATTTCAAGTAGAGCGAAATAAATAAATATATAAAAATTTCCGGTACACAATTTTGTGGTCGATTGCGTGGAGTTGGGGCGTGCTTGGATCTCTGTCTTATCCGTGTCAAGAGCAAAGAAAAGCAAAAGAAGCAACGGTGCAACACTCCCACTACCGGTAGGACTGTTTTGACTTGTTTATGGACGTAATTGTGGTTAGATACATCGAGGTACGGCCGGAAATGCAGTCAGTTTCATGTGAAATTGCGATCGAGTTTTGAACACCAAGTTCTGTAGATGGAAACGTTCCTCTTTTCTTTTTTGTAAACAATTCCGACATCATATTGCGTGTCATCCTTGCGCAGGAGCCATGCTAATCTTCTCTCTATATCTATACGCCAAAGCTGGATGATGCTTCCAGATATCTTACCTTCCAGGGGTAGTAATGTTGAGGAGCATCCCCGGCCTCAAATTCTGCTTATGAAATGAAAGTTGAATTTTGAGTTCAAAAAATATATATATCGGGGCCGTTACTAGGCGGCCATGCCGTGCCTCTAGTGCCAGCGGCGTGTCTGGAGTGTATTTTTCGGCTGTGACAGACCTTTCTTTGTTTCGTGGATGTTTTGCTGGCTTGTGATGGGGTGTGAACCGACAGTCTGTAGAGTTTTCCATCTGGTGTGGGTGAGTGATAG
>BFEA01000654.1:714211-724885 GCA_003427395.1 Chara braunii
TTTTTTTTTTTTTTTTTTTTTTTTTTTTTTTCATTTGTTGTTTGGGAAAAGGTTCAGTCCTTCTAGTCTTGGTTTGTTTCTTGCTTCGTTTATTTTTTTTATTTTTTATTTTTTTGCTTGCTTCTTTTATTTGTTAGTATGTCATTGGGGAAATACCATGCCGTCTCCAAAAAATAAAAATAAGAATACCATGCCGTCTGTCCCCTTTGTCGCCAGGGTTGTCCAAGGGGGGAAGGGGAGAGGAGGGGAGGGGGGGGAGGGGGGGAGGGCACGGATCCGGTAGCAAAGAGGATTGGATTAAGCACGTGAATCTGCATGGGTTTGAAGCAGAGATGCAGAGAAGCAAGGTCTATCGTGATTTCCTCACCTCTCCACGAACACGTCCACATTCAGAGGTGGTAAATCAAATCTTCGTTGCTAGGGGGACCTCGACCCTTATCATCCCGGATCGTACTGTCTTCACCCGAATAGAACGCCCGGTCATTATAGATGTATTTGATACGCCCGGTCATTATAGATGTATTTGATGCAATTTTCAGTCCAGATACGGCCATAAAAATTACCGGGCGTTCTATTCGGGGGAAGATGGTAGCCATTCTCTATTTCAGGCCTACGCTTCTCTTTCTCTGCGCTGTATATGATGCTTCCGGTCAGCAGACTGGGTGTGGGTGGGGACCACCACCAGCTCAACCACACAGATGTGCGGAGCGTTTCACGCTACGACTAATAACTCAGAGAAAGGGAAAACAAGTACGCGCAGGGAAAGGGAAGACGCAAAAAAAACAAAAAAAAGGATAGAAAAAGGAAAACGAACAGGACTAACGTAGCTCAGTTGCTATCCCGATGAACTGTGGAAAAGTGCAGACCTGAGCTCGAATCTGAATGGAACTAGATAATCGAAATCCTTTACTTCTGAATTACCTGTGGGAGGTCAGTTTGTGATGATGATATCTTTCTTTCTTTCTTTTTTAAAGTGTTTTTTTTTTTTCTTCTTCTTCTTTTTTTTTTTTTTTTTTTTTTTTTTTTTTTTTTTTTTTTTTTTTTTAAGTGTTTTTTTTTTTTTTTTTTTTTTTTTAAGATACAGCCCCCAGGAGGACAAAATCGTCAGCGTGTCTCCGTTTTTTCCTTTTTTTTTTTTTTAACTAAGCTATATTCTTCTCTCAATTTCACCTTTCACTACCTACCTACGACTGCTCCTAAGCCCCTGTACAGGGAACCCCTGCAAGCATAGCTACCGCTCACAATAAAGGGGATGGATGTTGCCCCCCGCCCTGATTAGGGCTCGTCAGGGAGTATATATCTCGAGCCCTCGTCTTTTTTTTTTTTTTTTCTGAAAAAAAAAAGAAATGCTGAATGAGTAAAGGTAAGAATGCTTTTGGGGCGCTTCTCGCACAATCTCGCAACCTCACGGGGCGAGGTCCCACTAGAGGATTATATTTAACGCCGTAATCTGGACGTGATTGCGGAGAGATGCTTTTCTGCATCTCCTGTGTGCAATACACTAGCATAAAACACATCTAGATTCAGGTGAGCAATCCAGCCCTCTTCACTAGTGGTACCTCGCTCCTTGTCTGTTCTCTCTCTCTGTCGTTTCTCCTGTCATTTTGCCCGTGTGCATTATCTCTTAGTCCTTCTGTGTATTTTCTTTGGGGGGGGGGGGGGGGGGGGATAGTCATCAATATTTGCTCGACACGTGCATTATCTCTTTTAGTCCTTAAAATGTGTTTTTTTTTGGGGGTGGGGTGGGGGAACAGTCATCAATATTTGCTTGACACGGCGTTATTATATACCATGTTTATAAACTAGGATCATAAAAATAATAAAAAAAGAAAACCCTGGTGCGAGTATGCCCTTTGCTCCGTTTAGCTTGATTGAGGAAGGTGCCAAAAATATAACGACGAAATGCTTTTCAGTAGTTCTTTGTACTCGATTCTCGTACTAGGACTCTTTGTCTTTTTCAATTTGTTTTCTCTTTTTAGTAGGTTTTTGAACTCTGAGGGCATGCTCGTACTAGGACTCTTTTTCTTCTTTTTTTTTCCCATTTTTTTCCTGTTTTTTTCCTTTTCTTTTTAGTTTTTTTTCTTACTCGTAAGTCTGATGGCATAGGACTCTTTGTTTTTCCCTTTTTTTGTTTTTTTGTTTTTATTTTTTTTCTGTTTTTTTTTTCTGTTTTTTTTCCCTCTTTCTATCTGCGTCGGCCGGTTTAACTCATCACTAGCGGAATAATGTATACTCGACAAGTTGCAGTTGCAGTCTTTGGGTTTAACAAAGGCATTCTAGGGCTCTTTCTACTAAGCTCTGGACGTGATTGCGGTCAGATTCATCCAGGTCTGGCCGTAATTGCAGTCAGACAAATTTAGAAAAGTCCTAGTGTGAGTGTGCCCTGAGAGAGAACTCAACAACTACCGTCTTCCTCCGAACACAAGGCACCCTCATTATGACTGCATCCAACCGGAAAGATGGCTTGTATACATTCAGAATCGGGCTGCGTTATGTTCGGGGGAGGAAGACATAGCATCTTGTTCTGAGGCCAGCCCGGGTCCTTGGATGTCCTACCGTCTTCACCCCCCAATAGAACGCCCGGTCAATACAACTGTACTGTATGATATATACCCATAATTACCAGGGGTTCTATTGGGGTTCTATTGGGGGGTGAAGACGGTATTGGGGGGTGGTGGGTTGGGCCCTTGTCCGTGTACCTGTTGTGTGCAGTCGTATGTCCGAAACTTACAACGAATATGAGGAAAGTGCCTTTCCCGGCGAAACTTATCATCTGGGCCGATGTCCCACTAGCAAAGAGCATCGGATCTAATGGCTGAATCTGGATGTGTTTTATGCAGAGATGCAGAAAAGCAGTTCAATGTTGATTTCCTGCACCTCTCTACAAACACGTCCAGATTCAGGCATTCGATCCGATCCGCAGTTCAATCTCGATTTCCTGCACCTATCTACGAACATGTCCCAATTCAGGCATTCGATCCGAACCGCAGTTCAATCTCGATTTCCCGCACCTATCTACAAACACGTCCAGATTCAGGCATTCGATCCGATCTGCAGTTCAATCTTGATTTCCTGCACCTATCTACAAACACGTCTAGATTCAGGCATTCGATCCGATCTGCAGTTCAATCTTGATTTCCTGCACCTATCTACAAACACGTCTAGATTCAGGCATTCGATCCGGTCCTCTTTGCTAGTGGGACCACGCCCCTGCACGACCTCTTCGGAAGCGCTGGTGGTTAATAATAATTTTTAAAATAATTTGAACTTTAAATGAACATCTTGGCCTGCAATCCTGAGGGAGGAGGAGGAGGTAGCTGCGGCTAGGTTCTTCGCTTGAACGCAAGGCACTGTCACTGTCATCATGACTGTACCGGACCTGAAAGATAGCTCATATACGTTCGCGATCTGGGTGCAGTAGTTTTGGCTTGCTTCTGCTACTCTCAGTATCACCGGAGCATAAAGAAGTCTAGCTTGTTTGTGTACTTGTAGATAGACCTTTATGTCTTTTTGGTTTTAGAGTTTTTCTATCTGTTCTTCTGTCTTTTCTTTCCCTCAGAGCATTACTCGCACTAGGCCCTCAAAATCGCAAAATCGCAAAATGAGAGGCCAGATCGAGTCCTTGTGAAGGAAGGACTAGATCTGGCCGCTCATTTTGGGATTTTGCGATTTTGAGGGCCTAGTGTATATTAAACTATGTTTACATTTGGAGAGTAATGGACCGCCTGCCGATGTATCAACGTGGATTGCGATATACAGACTCGGGAAAGAAAAAGGAAAATCTTGTTTCTTCTTTTGCACCACGTGGCCTACTTTATTTATATCTTGCCTCAACACCTGAATCTGGGCGTGTTTGTGGAGATGTGCAGAAATCGTGTTGAGTTTCCTCAACCGCACATCTCCACGAACATTTGCACATTCAGGCATATTGACAAAAATCAACGCTGCTGCTAGAAGTGGGACTTGGCCCCCATGCCATTTCTGCACATCTCCACCAACACGTCCAGATGCAGGCGTTGAGGAAACTCAACGCTGTTAGTGGGATTTGGGCCCAAGGGAAGCGATGTGTTCATAGGAAGAGGGGCAATGCCACAGTGGAACTTTCCTCCGTTCCCTCCCCCCCCCCCTGCCCCCCTGCCCCCACCTGGAACCATCCTGAAACCACCAGTTCACCTGAAGCTAAGTCGGGCCCCTACCAGGGTACGGGGTAAGAACGTATGGCTTTGGGCCTGGGTCGGTACTGGACTGTGGAGGCCACTATGGAAAGGCACAGTCGGAGGCACTGGAGCCCCGCCCCTACCAGGGTACGGGGTAAGAACGTATTGCTTCGGAGGCACTGGAGCCCCGGAAGGTAGCTCTGTTGAAATAGGCTCTCAGGTGAACTGGTGTTTTTTTTTTTGGTGGACAGCTGCATTCCCCATTCTAGTTTCGTCTCTCAAAATTTTGCACCTCTCCGTAGCTACCTGCATACCTCACGCTATCTCGCGACCGTATATAGCGTGTAGGAATCCCACATTTATGGGCTGAACGGGGCCATCGTCTATCCACTCTACTCTCTAACCCTCAGCGTCCTGCTAGGTAGAGTACACAGATATAGGTTCCATTTATGCGTTGAATGGGGCCTCTCCCTAAGCCTATGTCTGTGTCCGCTCTATGCGTCATACTCTTAAACCACCAGTACCTACCACATTTTTCGTATGCCCCGGGTTTGAATGAATCTGGACGGGAGGGGCAGGCTGGTTCGGCTACCACTTTAACGGCCTCTCCAACTGGTAGGTACTGGTGGTTTAACTGCCACCGGTAATAGCTGGGGGAATTGGTACACCTATATCTGTTTTAATTTTGATATTTGTTCAGTTTTTCGCTTTTATCGGATGGCTGGACGCTTGATTTGCCTGAAACAAAATGGAACCAAATTGAAAAATCTCTCTTGCACGTCCTCCCCCCCCCCTCCTTCATCCCCCCCTCTTTCTCTTTCTCTTTTTTTTCCTTCATTTTTTCAAAAAGGACGACAGTGCCCTCGGCATATCATCTTCAACCTTAGCAGCCCCACGTTAATTCTGAGTTATTTACTGCTCCGACTTGATTGGGATTCGAACTTGGGCCTATATTTCAACACTTCATGGGCCCACCAATTGAGCTGTGGGCCTGTTGGCACATGGTGCATGGTTCATTTCTGTTTCTAGATTATCAAGATAGACTGTCGGAATTTGAAGGAGGGGGGGGGGGAGGGAGATGAACAATCGGAAACAGATTATTTGGGTGAATTGCTATTTGTGATGTGTAGGAACCGACTGTTAGGAACCAAGAAAGACGGTTATTTGTGATCTGCTAGGTCGACGGGGTCCTATTTGCGTACGTAGAGTAAGAGAGATTCGCTGTTGATCTTCATTTTCTATCTACTAGTTCTTCTTCGTTTGTGCAAGTAAGGACATCTTACCTCGTTGGCCCCAGGTAGGGCCAGAATGGGTGGGTCAGCTACTTGTGAATAATGACCCTCTCTCCTTTCTTTCTTTTTTTTTTGGAGGGGGGGGGGGGGGTCCTTTTTTTTCGGGGGGGATTTTTTTTTTTTTTTTTTTTAACTTTCAGTTATACAGGGTGGAGAATCAGAAAAGCAGCGCAGCGAATTTACTAGCCAAAATTGAAATAGTTTGAGTCGTTATAGTTTTTGAGTTATTTTGAGGTGTTATAGTCCTGTGGGGGGGGAAAGGGAGGAGTAGGGGCGGGCCTTGTTCTGCCATTTGTTGAATGTGAAAATACCGAGTGTATTCTGTGCTGGAAAGGGGCAAGATACATACATAATTTTGACATTGTCGGAGTTGGCGAGTCCCCTAAGGCACACTGGCAGCACTTTGCGTAGGGAGAAAGAAGAGTCCTTTTAAAACTTGTAACGGATCATTGTCAAAATGTTTAAAAAAAAAAATAAAAAAAAATTGTAACGAACTCGTTGCTCCTGTCAGTACTTAAAAATTCTGTTTTTTTTTTCTGTTTCGTACCATGACATACTTTTCTGAAAACACTGTCACTCGTGTGTACCTGGACGCAGAGAGGTCTAGATACAGTCTGGTAGGAGCGCCGGGGAGAGGTCTAGATACAGTCTGGTAGGAGCATCGGGTGCATAGCACGGTCTCCAAAGGCCCTGTGGGTAAATCGCCTTATCTTCTTATCTTGTTAGCGCAGTACTTCAGTTCCACGATACCAACCGACATAGGGCCTCGCTTGACTACTCAGCAAACGTCCAAAATGAAAATGAATCTTTTGCTAGAGTGATGGAAAGATATACGTCACCATATTTTTCGTCTTTTGGATAGTGGAAGGAGGCCCCTCTGCACTGTACAGCATTCAACTTTGTATCTGGAGCTGGCAATGCCGCAGTGGTTCTGAAACGTTCAAAATGTTCGATTAGTTGGAATGAATATTCTCCTTACCACTGTCCAGATTCATGTAGAATGTCGAGTATTGGGGTGCGACCCGTAGTCTCTGTGGCCACCACATCTGTGCACTTTGCGACTGCAAAGGGCCTTAGCTACTGCTGTGCAGTGTGAGCTGTCCTATATATGTATATATGACGATACGACAATATAACTATATATATATACCGGTTGGTCTTGTTCCATTGTTTGGCCTGTGACGGAGGGGGCGGTGCTTGCATGTGGGACTTGTCATCTAGGATTTGTTTATTGCTGTTTCCCCCTGTTTTGTTATATTTGGCTGTTCCCTTCCTCTTTCTTTGCCTCTTTGCGTTTTGGCTGTGTGCAAGTGGGGCGATATGACACACGTGGGTGGGGGCAGCCACCGCTCAACCTACATCCACGTGGGCGGCCTTGTACGCAAGAGGTTTTGAACAGGGGGAGTTGTAAGGAAGAAGATAAAAAAAACAAAAAAAAAATCTTGTTTTCTTTCTGTTTTTTTTTTTTTTTTTTTTTTTCGCTTTGCACTCTGATAACTTTGTGACCATATATACATAGCCCCTCGTTTGTTGTCCTCTTCTCCCTCTCTGCCTACTGTTTACCGGGATGCTCTGTTTGACTATATATATATATATATATATATAGACTCCGACGAAACAGTTTGTCACAGCCCCTCGTTTGTTGTCCTCTTCTCTCTCTCTGCCTACGGTTTACCGGGCAGTTCTGTTTGTGACGGTATATAGATATATAGATATATAAGTGGCTTGCTGAAATGGTGTGGAATCATCTTGAATGTGGATAAGATGATGAAAAGCTGGAGATGGTAGTGGGTGCCGGATGCTCTCAAACTGACTGGTGGGAATCGTGGGTGCTGTTTTTTTTTTTTCTCTTTTTTCTTTCCCTTCTCTTTCTTTTCTGTTTTTGAGGCTTTCCTTTTTGTTTTCCTTGTTTGGGCTTTGGTGTGGAGGGGCCAGGGGTGCCAATAGGAGGGTGCCCAGTTTTGTTTGCTCCTCCTCAGGCCCCTCTTTTCTGTCTACCCTTCTTCTCTTTCTTTTTTAAATTCTAACCCCCCCGACCTGCCAGACACGAGAGGAAGGAATCGCAGTCTTTTGTGGTGATGGTTATGGCCACTCCCACGTGAAATTCGACAACCCGATTCCTTATTGCAGTTGTGTTTTGCCCCCCCGGTTTGCCCGGTTTGTTCTGCCGGAGGCCCTTGTGTGGCGGCTGATTTGTGTTTTTTTTTTGTCTTTACCCCTGTTCCGTGGGACCTGTTTTCAATTGCTTGATTCTTCTCTGCCCGGATTCCCCATTGCAGCGACTGCTGCGGGCATGGTTATGGCCAGACCCATGTGCGAGTCCACTGCTTGATTCTGCATTTCAGTATTCTTTTTTCTCTTTCTTCTTTTACCTGTTTCCTGTTTTGAATTGCTTTCTCGGATGTAACATAATTCTTTAATGAAGTTTAATCTAAAAATCCGTTAGATTCTGTTGGGGCCGGTCCCACTTACACACCGAGTCTTCATTTCTGGCCGTTGATCTCTGGAATCAAACAAGGGGTTCAAGTCCTGGTAGGTGGGACCAAGCCCTTGGGGGAAAAACGAAAATCTGCATTCATCTTTTAGGAAACTTTAAAATAAAATAAAATAACAGATGGCCGCTTGGGTGGTCGAGATATTCGAAACAAAAAGAAGAAGAGGGGATTTAAAAGAAAGAAAAAAAAAAGAGGGGCATTTTATCATTTTCCAGAGAACGGCAAAGATGATGGTAGGATTGGCAAAGACAGGGCCTCGCTGTGCCAGTCACGGAATGTGAAAAAAAATAAAAAAATGGCGAGTGAATCTTCCCACGTTATGGTTGTGGATACACTTGAAAATGGTGAGTGAATGAATCTTCCCACCTTTTGGCTGTGGATACACTTCCCATTACTCGTTTGGCGAGTAGTGCAGCAGAACCCACACCCACCTCTTCTTCATCCACTTGGTGTGTAGCGAAGCCAGACCCTTTTGCCTTCCAGACAGAGTGTTTTTAATACTTTTTATGTGTACCAGAATCACACTAGGACTTTTCTGGATGAATTTGACCACGATTGTGGCCCAATCCTGGATGTATATTACTGAAATGACGTTCAAAAGTGGGGCCAGAGAGGCCATGTGTTGGGTAAAGCCTTTTCCACGAATCGGGCTGGTGGGCAAAGCTGCGCCTATTTTCTACTTAGCATTGTACTGTGTTTGGCAGGAGAGGATCAATGCACAGGTTGCCCAGGAATGGACTATGAGGGACTCGCTTGCGCAACACCACGACGCCTGTGGGAGATGGTGGAAAGCAGGTTGAGACTGCTCAAAGAACAGGGAGATGTCACTGGCTATGGCTGCGCACCCGAACCACCTATCTCCTTGGCTGAAAGAACAGGGAGATCTCACTGGCTATGGCTGCGCACCCTAAACTCCTATCTCCTTGGCTGAAAAAACAGGGAGATCTCTTGGGCAATGGCTGCGCACCCTAAACTCCTATCTCCTTGGCTGAAAGAACAGGGAGACCTATTGGCTATGGCTGGGCACCCTAAACTCCAATCTCCTTGGCTGAAAGAACAGGGAGATCCCACTGGCTAGGGCTGCGCCCAAACCTCGTATCTCCAGAGCTAAATGTAGCTGACCTTGGATCAGTGAAGCTTTGCAATGAAAATCTGGACGATGGAAATTGATTCTCACCAGCTGCTACTTGCCTTACGGATATCCCCCGAATAGAATATACATACATATGAAACTCTGTCGAAACAGTTTGCCACTGCCCCTCCCTCCTTTGTTGTCCTCTTCTCCCCCTCCCTCCCTCTCTGCCGCTACGGCTTACCATAGGCAGCTCTGTTTGACTATATATAGCCACCACCCTCTGCTGCCTGCTGCTACCACAAATGCGTCACCTATCATATTTTCTTTTGCGAGCGAACCCGCAGCATGTGATCTAGCACAACTGAAAGTTGCTCCGCGTGCAACTCTGATGACCATATATATATATGACGATATATATGTGACAATATATATATATTACCAGGCAGTTCTATTTGACGATATATGAGTCGGTGAAACTCCGACGAAACAGTTTGTCACAGCCCCTCGTTTGTTGTCCTCTTCTCTCTCTCTGCCTATGGTTTACCGGGCAGTTCTATTTGACGATATATACAGGGTAACCGGCGTTTGGGACGGGCCGAACGCCCGAACCCTTGGGGATGCATTCGGCCGTTCAGGCCGAACGTGGACCCAAAAAAAAAAAGAAAAAAAAAAAGAAGTCATCAAAAAAATCTGAAAAAACGATATGTTATGGCGAAAAATAAATTAAAGAAGATTTGCCTGAGCATTACATCCAAATTCCTTACCAAATTTGAATAAACATAAAATACAGAAAACAAATACTAATAATAAAAATAAATAAAAATAAAAAGAGAATTAAATTTAGTGAGTGCGCGAGCATGTTTTTGACACCGCCATCTTTGGCGATTTTTTTTTTTTTTTTGGCATAGCTAAATGCCCTGAAAATTTACAGATGTGTACTTCACATAATACAAAACCCACAAAAAAAGTTTCAAAAAATAGTAAAATTGTTTAGACCCCGAACTAAAGTGAAAACAAAAAGTAATAAGTGAAAAAATACCTGGGCGAGCACGTTTTGACTCCGCCATCTTTGGCGATTTTTAATTCTTATTTGGATTAGCCGAAGGACTTGAAAATTTACAGGCATGTACCTCACGTAATAGAGAACTCACAAAAAAAAATTCAGAAAAAAATAATTATTTTTAGGCCCCGAAATAATTTTTGGCGGGGGCCGAACGCCGTCGGGTTCAGACCCCGTACAGGACCCCGAACGCCCGTCCGTACGGAGGTCTGCTCGGGGACCTCCGTACGTACGGGCTGGTGACCCTTTATATATCGTCAAATAGAACTGCCTACGGTAAACCGTAGGCAGAGAGGGAGAAGAGGACAACAAACGAGGGGCTGTGACAAACTGTTTCGTCGGAGTTCCACCGACTCATCAGGAGACTGAACCCTATATATATAATGACGATATATATGTCCTCTTCTCCCTCTCTGCCTACGGTTTACCGGGCAGTTCTATTTGACGATATATGAAACTCCGACGAAACAGTTTGTCACAGCCCCTCGTTTGTTGTCCTCTTCTCTCTCTCTGCCTACGGTTTACTGGGCAGTTCTGTTTGTGACGATATATATGAGTCGGTGAAACTCTGACGAAACAGTTTGTCACAGCCCCT
>BFEA01000654.1:795192-805952 GCA_003427395.1 Chara braunii
ATGGTCCAGCGGATTAGGAGATATCGAAGTTCTAGGGCGCACCATGAAATTCGAGTCTGTTGGGCGATGCACTATCAGCAAGTCGCCATCAAGATTACTAGTCATCTGCAGTATCATGATCATCAGCACTATCATCCTCATTTCAGGTCAACAATTAATATTTCTTTTGGGCAGCTTCATTAGCATGCTCACCCTCATCACAATTTTTTCATTAGTCGTAATTCATCTGTAGGCGAAGTTGATCGTCACTGCTATCCTTAGGTCTGCTTCACTCAAATAGTCATCCATAACACTTCCATCATCATCACTACCATCATCAATACTAAAATCATCTGAAAACTTTCAGTCTCAGGGTACCGTTTTCGGCTACCCAATTTTCCAATAGTCATTAATGTTTACATCCTGATTAGCGATATCCTGATTACCTACATCTAGATTACCTATACTTTGATTACCTATATCCCTATTACCTATTTCTTGATTACTTACTTCTTGAGGATAATTTTCTTTATTTTGTTTTTTCATGAGTTTCCTTTTCCTAATTGGGGATTTTGAACATTGAAATTTGCAGACGCTTTAGTAGGGATAGGACTTCGGAGGTTACGGCTGGAATTTTGGTAGGCAGGGGGGTTTTGAGACCCCAGGGTACAGACATACGGTAGTTACCCACAGCAGGTCTGAGATCCGCCTGGCCTAAGTTAGGGGACAAGCCAGGGGAAGGACGGTAGGACTATCAGCCTGGGCTCCACCTGGCCTTGGATAAGCTAGGGGAAGGAGAGATAGGGCTGGCCAGTTGTGGGTATAGACTACTAGTTAGCTGTCCCCGAAAAATTAACCCTGAGGTCTGTTACAGGGGAGCCTTATTCTACAGGGGTGTTGCATGGTGGGAGGCAGTAGCCCTATTGGGAGTAGGGCAGATTGGGGATTGTCTGAGTCTGGGGCCGGGGTTGGAGAGTTGGTCGCCTTCATCCCCAGCGGGGGCAGACAGGGACAAGGGGTGGGCAAAGGCAGCCTCTAGGAGGGGATTGGTTGCCTTCGCGGATGTGGTGGAGGGAGGGGAGGGGATCTGTTTTATGTTGGGGCCGAGGGATTTTCCTCGGTGGAGGCAGCATGAGACAGGGTACAGTGGGTATGGATTGGTTTGAGCTGTGACCAATGGAAGCGTATCATTTTCACGATCTAATAAACTCGACGCGTCAAAAAAAAGATCTGATAATTTCAACACAGTTCAATACTTCAAAACCAGCCACCTGCTGCTCTACAATCTTGGCAGCACCTGGTCTTCTTCTTTATTTGGGATATAGGAATTCAGGGATCGTCGAACCTAGACTGATAACTGCTGAAGTTGTTTTGTTCTGTGCTCCTGGGTTGCTGATGCCAGAACAACGCTGGCCGGAGCTGGGGCATAGCCCTGTAACCTGTAATTGGCAGGGGCGGGAGGCCTTGTAGAGAGAGCTGGGGTTTGCTGAGGGAGGAAAGCAAGCCAATGGTGAACCAGGAGGGGCTACCTTGACAACCTATGGGGTGGGGTTAGTCTGGGTAGTGAGGAGAGATCAGCTATGGCAGTGGGGGGATAGGTTTGTCTTGTTCTAGAGTTGCAATATCCTGGTAAGGGAGGGCTTGGTGTTGTTCAGGATTAGGAGTCCAGTATGGCTGACTCAGCATGTGTAGCTACATTTTTTTGTCATCACGGGCATCATTAGTATCATCAGCATTAGAATTTTCTATTCTCAGTTTTTTCTGAGCCGAAGCCGGATAATGGCCCCGGTGTTATAAACTGATGTATGTTCATATGGGACGCTGGGCCCGGTTCCCAGCACGTGCTGCTCCCCACGAATAGACTGGAGCTTCTTTCTGTCAAAAAAAAAAAGAAAAAAAAAAAGAAAAAAAAAAGAAAAAAAAGAAAAGAAAAGGAAAGCGCTTGTTATCTTGTTCCCAGCGTTAGGCCCTGAGGATGACTGCCAGTTGGCGACAGTCGAAACATGTCGGGCATTGCCGACGATGGGCTCCACTTACGTTGTCAGGCCATCAAGTGCTTCTTGCACTTAAGCTTGATTCGTCTGATGGGAGCCTGCTACTGAGCTTCTTCTGTTTTTCATTAAGTTGAACGCTCGGGCTTTCAAGATTACGGAGCGCCTTCGTTTTCTCCACATCTTCTCTCCTCTGTTCCTCCCTTGAGTTCTCCTCTCTTCTCTACTCTTGCTGAAGTTTCCGACCCCCCCCCCCCCTCTCTCTCTCTCTTCCCCTCTCCTTCCCTTTGCCTTGTTCTCTGATTCCCATCTTTGCACCTTGCTTTCTTGAGATTACTCAATCATCGAATGGTTGCAATGCTTTTTGTACTTTCTTGATTCAATTATCTATTGGCTGCGCATACTTCGCATCTTTGCTGAGGTATCATTCGGAACGTTGAGGTATGCTATCGCTAACTTAAAGGTCAAGCGTGATGATCAGAATCTGCATGCTGGACGGACTAGGAGAGGTCGCCCTTATCATTTATGATTTCCTTCATCTGTTATCATATCCCTATTTCTTGTTGTATGCATAAGAGTCTGCGATCTATCTTGATCGCTATCTGGTTGTCTACAACTCAGCCAGATACTCTTCATTGTTTGGACCAGGTCTGATGAGTCCGACTGTTCCCTTGGAGTTGTAGACAACTCTCCCACGACCAACCGAACACTCTCACTGCTTGTGCTTACACTGCTGCTATCCTCGATGTAGTCCTTTGAGGACGAAGTGATAGTGTAATTGGTGTAATTGGTAAAATGATGGATCACGTTCGTGGGGGTCTGCCAGGATGCCATAGTCCCTGAGCACAAAAGGCGCTCTCTCCCCCAATGAAGGAGGAGGTGGAGCTATGGCACTTTTCTCCGTTCTCCGGGCATCAACCCTAGCCCAGGGCAGGCGAGGTGATGAAAGCATAGCGTGGTTTTCGCGCGGCACCTCTCCTTACTCAGCCACAGACCAGACGCAGCCCGCCAGCCGAAGCCGAATGCATAGTGCAGAATTAGCGCTACTTCGGTACCTGTCCGCAACCCCCTGCTTCACTTTCTTCCTTTGCACTGGCCCTCATCTTTCTCTGACCTTTTTTTTTTTTTTTTTTTTGTTAATACCGAAAGGATAGGAAGGCTTTTTAGGGAGAGAGAGAGAGTAATTTGTAATCGTTTGTGGAGCAATGTGGACATGTGCTTTCTCTCCAACAAAAAAAAAAAAAAAAAAAAAAAAAAAAAAACGCTTTTTGTCAGTTGCACCAAAATCTTGGCAACTTTGAAACAATAGACCCACTGGATATGAAAACAGTTCATCCGGCCCGTCGAATGGCCTCTGCCTGAGCTAAGGGCCATACAGGGCACCCCTGCAAGCATAACGACATCTCACAATCAAGGGGATGCATGTTGCCCCCCGCCCTAATCGGTGGTGGTCAGCGAGTAGGGTGGGGCCGCCTGTGGGTGGCGCCGGCTAATGCATAGACCGAGTATGGACAGTAGCTGTCTCTCCCATCTACCTCTTTCGCCCCCATAGAGTAACAGCAGTGTCTATGGCCAGCACTCACACACCAGACACACACCAGACACACACCAGACACACACCACACACAACTGCCCCCTCCAGCGTCTGTCCCCCACAGACCCTACCAGTGCCCACCAGGGGGATCAAGCCAACTATGGGCCTCCCGTCATCACTCACCAAATCTGCAAAAAAATCAGAACGAATCTTCCATTACAAAAATTCATGGGACGAGGCCGGGGACCTCACAATGCTACCCGGAGTTATCCTGGCAGCGTCAGCCAGTTTAGCTTACAAATACCAACCTAGGATCAAAAGGAAAACTCCAGGCCAAAGTCAGCTGGAAACCGGGTCCAGCGTGCCATGCTAACAGAAGGAACTTTCCAAAAAACTAATCTTTGAAGTGCAGGAAATAAAAGCTCACTGAGTCAAACTCTTCGAACAATGTGTAAGCCGATGCAGCGTCAGCCAATCTCGCTTCTTCTCCAGGGAGAGCCCAAAAATCCATTTCCAGAAGAAGGCAATTGTGGTGCCCTGTTACCCTAGCAGAAAGGGGTATGAGGTCAAGTGAGTTCTGGTATGAGGACTGAAAGCCTGGACCGACGTTCCGTCTGTTGAGGGGGGGAATTTTGGATAGTAGGTAGTTTCAGTTTTGACCCCCCACTCTCATATTTTTCCAAGCCATTTCAGACTTTTTCTGAATTTTAGCCTATCTCATGAGGAGAGTCTTGAGAATGCCGTAGGATTCTGGGCACCTCTTGCAACTCATTTTAGTTTTTTTTAATGCTGTTATATTCATGGATCTGCGGTTTTTCGATGCCAGAACGACGCTGGCCGGCGCTGGGGGGTTGCCCTGTTACCCCTGTAACCTGTTGATAGCAGGAGCGTGAGACCTCGTAGAGAGATCTGGGGATGCCTTGGGCCGGGCATTCCAAGGGAAAACCAAGGGTTGCTGTCGCGAGCCTGTCGGTATGACACTGGCCGGAGCTGGGGTGAGTTGTGTTGCCCTGTAACCTAGCAGGATGGGAGCATGAGGCGGGAAAGCTCTGCAGCTTTGTTGAGGATTCCAGGGGTTCTGAGCATTCAAAGGGCTACTGTGGCTTTCCATTTTGACTTAGTAAGTGCTGCTTGAGTAGCCTAGCAATAGGTTAGCAGTTATCCATATTTTTCCTAAATTTTATAGAATCTGTTTCGTAGTTCGCAGATTGTTCGCAAATTGTTCTTAGCCGAAGCCAGGTAATGGCCCTGGTATTTCAAATCATTTGTATAATTCTATATGGGACGCTGGGCCCGGTTACCAGCACGTGTTGCTCCCCCCCCCCAAAAAAAAAAAAAAAGGTGTCCCAAGGTCGAACATGACAACCATAGCCCTACATCGTCTTTTTTTTTTTTTAAAGGGCCCAGTGCCCAAGGCTTGTATTAATATTTGAGAAAAATTGAGGCCGGGGTCCTCACAGTCTACCCGGGGTAACCAACATATGATGATGAGGATGATGATGCTAAGATGGATGATTTTCTGCTAATCAGAATGATCATGATGTGAGACCCGTCGCACTCTAAGTACTAGCCAATAACATCGTCTTACGAACTGAAATCCGTATGTTAGGCGTGAGAGTCAGCAAGCCAGGTACACAGTGTGAGTCGACCTTCCTGATTCAATGAAGCCAACCGCTTGTCCTTGACCCATGTTCTATGGAACCAGGCAACATTCTTCTTCTGCCAATCAGCCCTTATAATATGCTGGATATGTTGCTTGATCAGCTGTTGTTGCTGCTTAGTAGCCATAACATCTCCTTTGAATACCCTAGCATTCCTGGCCGCCCAAATAACCTCCATCAGAACCCCCCTACAACAGGGAGCCATATAGCCCCAACCTGATGTGAAGGGGAGACCAGAGGGGAGCATGCCTGTAAGCATCCAAGAATCAGACCAATCAAAGGTTCTTTTAGTGATATTTCCCCAGTGCTCTTTCCACCACATCAGCAGTTCATCCACCAACGGGCGATAGAACCAAATACGTATCATATTATTCTATCCCCAGTTACAGCGCAAGCACTGTGTGGGTATGTCCATTCCTTTGCCTGAGAGCGACATTGCTGTAGCTGTTACCAGGAGGGACTGTAACCACATGATGCTTGCGTGCTTCTGAACTGGGGTCTTAGTCAAGGCTTTCCGAAAAGTCTGCAGGCTCTGGTCTGTCACTCCCACTAACTGATATGCCCCCGCTAGTCTGAGGGCCAAGGATGTCGCTGTCTTTCTTATACGTGTTTGTTGTGTCTGAACCCCAATCTTGGGCTTATATTGGAGTAACGATGTAAAAGTTGTATGATCTTCCCACCCAAACAGAAGAGGCTCCACTCTAAACTGGCTGGCACCTCCCCATCGTCAGCTTGCATCTGAAGCTATGTATCACCCGCGGTCATGACCGCGGGCCTTTTTACCGCATGCGGTCGGGATCCCGACCGCGCGGGCCGACCGCTCGTGGCCGAGTGCGGGCAAGAACCCCCGACAATTTTTCGGGGCCTAAAAATGGGCAAAAAAGAAAAAATGGGCGTGTAGATTAAAAAAAACTCTATAGGCCTGTGATTTTTTTTTTTTTTTGTAACATTTAAAAGAAGGGAAAAAAATAAATAAATAACATACAAAATTAAAAAATAAAATAAAAAATAAAACCGCTGATGATTTTTTTTAATTTTATTTTTAGTTTGTTTGGCCGGTGGAAAAAAGCTGGCCCACACACACACACATGCACACACAATCAATCAATCAATCAATCAATCAACGAACCAATTGCAATCAATCAATCATCAATCAATCAATTTGATTGATTGATTGATTGATTGATTGTGTGTGTGTGTGGGGGGGGGGGGGGGGGGGGGGGGTTGTGTACGAAACACGGCCATCCCACGTGGCGTGGGAAACCTGCGGTGGAGCTCACGAAGATCCCATTAGTAGTTAGTCTGCATGTACATTATGCAGGGAGACTCGAATGACATCCAAAATCATTAGATAAACGGGGAGTGAAGGGGGGGGAAAAAGAAAGGAGTTGGGGGAGTTATTTTAAGGAGCATGGTGGGATTAGTAATTAGTGTTAGTAGGTTAGATGTTAGGAGAGGGACAAATCCCAATCGTAGGGGGGGTGCACGCCCTTAAGCGCGCTTTTCGCTGCCTAGCACCCATAGCAGCTCATCAGAGGGATTAGTGTTAGCTCCGATTAGCAGTATTGGGGAAGAAAGAAAAAAGGTCGCTTCGGGAGAGCAGGGAAGCACGGGATAGAAGGGGGAGAGTGTGCAGGAGGTAGACCATGGTTAGAAATCCTTACCTGAGAAGTCAAGATCGGTGCAGCTTGAGGATCAGTCGCCGCCATAGCACTGTGTGCGCTTGCGTAGCGAAACGTCAGATCGATATTCAGCGTAAGCTGAGCATCCGGTGAACGGACGTACTTCTTACCGATGCAAGGAGCAGGAACTGCTAGGCGAACAGCTCTTCAAACCGGAGGAACAACTGTGCCGTGAAGGAGGTAGAGGAGCATGTCATTCAGGCGAGAACTCGTGTGCTAGTGCACGGGGACGCCAGCGGTTATGGAAAAAGCTACATCTCTTGAATATATGATGCATAATAAAGAGGGTGTGCAACCTGCGGGGGATTAGTATATGATAGGAAACTAAGGTGTATAAGGAGGGTATACCAAAGGTAAGGTAGATTGGGGGTAGGGGCAGGAGATCCATTTTGGCGGAGTTTGAAGCCCAGTTATGAGGGGTGTATGTGGTGTATCCGAGTTATTGTGGGTTTTAAGTGTCGTGTTGCGACTTCTTGTTTTGCGCCGTTCAAAGTTATGCGAGGGTGAGGGTGGCGTGTGTTATTTTAACAAGAAGTGAGGGGCCTAGGGGGGGGGTAATCACTTGGTGATGTTTGATAGGTACGGAGCATCAGGGTGTGGGTTGCGTTGAAATTTTGGGTGAGTCGTGGTATAATTGCATAAGGTAAGTGTGTGCATCGATATGGCCGTCGAGGAGTCAGTATTGTATAGTTGTTCTTTTGTCTGTATGTGTATCGGCCCGTGGGGTATTGTCTTATCGGCTGTCGTTTTCATAAGGGGGAGTTTTGGCTATGGGGGGAGCAGTGTTTTGTCTGTTCTTTTACTGTCGAGCACGCGTGTGCTGTGTCTTTTCGTTGCGTGCTCGGTTGTGTCGTTTCAGGGTGGTGGTGTTGTGGGTTGCGGGTGTATTTGCTTGGGAGTGCGGTACCGTGTGTGAAACGTTTTTTTTAATTGCGTGGGAGGGTTGTATAGTTATATTATCAGTGCCATTGTATACATTGCAATGCAGACCCATAACCGTGTTACAGTCAATGTATGTTTGGCATAAAAAGATATAGTTTCCATTTTGTGGGAGGCGTGGTGAGTGCCATATCGTGAAATCGTACTCAGTAGTTTATTGGGGGAGTACTGGGTATGCGAAGGCCTTATTTAAAAATTTAGTGTAACAGTATTCTTTAATTTATAAGATATGCAGCATACACAATGTTGGATCCGGGTTGGTGGTAAGTTTTATTATTTTTCTTAATAGTAATTTTTAATTATTTAACTTCATTTATTATTATTATTATTATTATTATTACTTATTATCATTATTATTATACTATTATTATTTAATTGATATTACTTATATAGTTATTTAATTTTTAATTATTTTATTATTTATTATTCAATTATTTTGTTATTCTATTATAACTTATATTATTATTAAAAACAGATTTATTATTAACTAAGATTATAACTTTTATTATTATTTTTTTATGTGTGTGTGTGTGTGTGTGTGTGTGTGTCTGTGGCGGGGGGAGGGTTGGGAGGACCCTCTCCCCCACCAATCAATCAATCAATCAATCAATCAATCAATCAACCAATCAATCAATCAATCAATTAAAAACCAATCAAGCAATCCATATTTATTTATTTTTCTATATATATATATTTTTTCCACACACAAAAAATGACCCCCCCGAAAATTATTTTTTTTAACTTTTTTTTCCCCAAGGGGGTAAGGTGAGGGTTTCGGAACGCTAATTCGCAACCCCGACCCCCAACCCCCTCTCCCCTCGGCCGCTGTGGGCCCCGGCAGACCGCAGTCGCCGCGGTCATGACAGCGACTTCCCGGCCGCGGCCGCAGACCGCGGTCGGCCGCTGGTATTTCATAGGTCTGAACCCCAATTCAGCTTGCCTTTCTTATCCGTGTTTGCTATGTCTGAAAGTTCAGCTTGCCACTTCTGTGTGAAGATGCACTCCCCATCGTCTCTGTTTCATGATTAGTGTAGGGGACCACCAACCCTACCCGTAGCGTCTTGTTCTGGGGCTAGGTCCCACTTTCACGAATTAAGAGATACTGACCGTAGATAGCAAAGATCAACGACCGAAATCTCCTAATTTGTGCAAGTGGGACCTTGCCCCTGAACACAGCGCACCCTTGTTATGCCGGCAGCATCTGTCCGACATCATAAATAAGCTTCTAAGCATTCATGATGAGGGTGCATTGTGTTCGGGGAAGATGTTTGTGCCGATGGGCCTGGGAGGGAGCGTCGTGAGATGGAGGGCCGCGTTCCACTACTCGCCATCCGCCAAGCATGGCGGATGCGACTTCGTTCCACTGCATCGCCAATAGTCACGAAATGGATGCTGTCAGAATTTGGGTCCGAAATCACTTGGAGATGTGTCGCCAAGGCTTTCCATTTCCCCTGCCTGCAACGGCCCTTCATGGAGGGCGCTACTCCTCACCCCTCCGCGAAATGCTTCGTGTGGCCATTGCCCCTGACACAGCGGTCCTGACGGTCGACCTGTGTTGCCCCCTAGTGTTGGCAAGTTTTCGCTTGGCAAGTTTTCGCTGCACCTGGAGTGATTTCCAGTCCAAGTACACGGTGAAAAGAATGCCGCCACCGTTCCATTAGCTGGCCACCCACCACAGTCCAGGGAGCAGGCCCGGACAGCAACCACAGCGCATGTGGTGGCGGGGATGTAATGGAACCAAGGGCGAGATCCCACTAGCCCCTATTGTTCATTTCTGACCATTAATCTTCGTAATCGAGGGTGAAAAATGAATAATCCAGGGTTGTGGGATCTGACCCTTTTTCCGCCAGAAAAATGCACTTTTCGGCCTCGCCAAGGGCCTCGTTCCACTACTCGCCATCCGCCACAAACAGTGGCGAGACTTGGCGAGGCCGAAAAGTGCATTTTTCTGGCGGAAAACGGCTCTTGGTTCCATTACATCGCCACCGCCACATGCGCTGTGGTTCCTGTCCCGGCCTGCTCCCCGGACTGTGGCGGATGGCGAGCTAATGGAACGGTGGCGGCCTTCTCTTCACCATGTACTCGGACTGGAAATGAATCCAGGTGCAGCAAAAACTCGCCAACACTAGGGGACAACACAGGTCGACTGTCAGGACCGCTGTGTCAGGGGCAATGGCCACACGAAGCATTTCGCGGAGGGGTGAGGAGTAGCACCTCCATGAAGGGCCGTTGCAGGCGGGGGAAATGGGAAGCCTTGGCGACACATCTCCAAGTGATTTCGGACCCAAATTCTGACAGCGTCCATTTCGTGGCTATTGGCGGTCGCATCCCCCATGCGTGGCGGATGGCGAGTAGTGGAACGAGGCCCCAAGTCTGGCCACTGTTTGTGGCGGATGGGGAGTAGTGGAACAAGGCCCGGACTGTGACCAGGACGGACGGAACAAAAGGACCAGCACCAGCTCATGTGGCTGCATGGTAAAAAAAAAAAAAAAAAAAAAAAGTGGATGCCTGGTACACCCCATGCACTCTTGATATCGAAACCTGAGTTCGAATCCCGAGCTCAGATGGCCAACTAACCCTATATTAATTGCGGCTCGCTCCGCTACTCACCAAATGCACAAAACAAAAAAAATATAGCGGTGTCTCTTTCCATGTTCTAGGGCAAGATTCGTTCCTATTTTGCGCATTTGGTGAGCAGTGGAGCGAGGGCCATTACCTCGGGCAGGTCAATGGCCCTCGGGCCGGTCAATCCGACGAACGGCCTACGGTCTTCCCCCGAACATAACGCACCCTAAAAATGAATGTATACGAGTGATATTTCGGCCAGGTACATCGAAAATGAGGGTGCATTGTGTTCGGGGTCGACGATACTTGCACCACTCGCGATCCGCCAAGATTCTGAATGCATCTGGACATCTAACACTGTCGAGATCTTTTCTCTAAGGGCACGCTCACACTAGGTACCCAAATTCCC
>BFEA01000654.1:806367-818960 GCA_003427395.1 Chara braunii
GAATTTGGGCAGATGTTCACCATGTGTGACTGTCCGGGAACCCTTTTTTTGGGGGAAAATGGGGATTTGGTACCTAGTGTGAGCGTGCCCTAAGGAAAAAAAGAACATCCAGCCGCGGTCGGGCTCGTATCTGCCGCGGATTGTTTTTTTTGTTTTTTTTTCTGTTTTAAAGGCTAATTGCCCCTCCTTCTCCGCCGTGCTTTGTTTTGTTTTATTTTTGTTTGCCTTTCCCGCCCTCTGTCCTAAGCATCCTCGCTTTCCCGCGCTCTGTAGCAGCAGGCGGCTTCTCCGCACTACGCGGCCAAATGTGCAAAATAATGAGAATGAATCTTCGCCGAGGACATGGAAAGATGCGCCGCCATAATTGTTGTCTTTTTGAATTATTTTCTGAATCTGGTCAGTGCGGCGAGGCCCATCCTCCCTTCGCAGTACCTGTCGGAAGGCGGTTACGAAGGCAGAGAATCTCCGAGATGAAATTGAAATAAAAGGACCAAGTTGACGCGTAGACGATCGTCTCACCTGCGCCGAATCACTCGTAGCCTCGTAGGAACTTTAGTCGCTCCTCCTTGTCAACGAGAACGGGCGGGAGTGCGGCCATCTCTGCTGCCCCATTGCGTTGCTCGATATAGCCAAGTGCGTAAACACAGTACCGTTCGTAGCGACGAAGATGGTGGTCAAGGTCGGCATCAATGGCTTCGGCCGCATCGGCAGGCTGGTGTTGAGGGCTTCCCTCAGTCATCCCGATGTTCAAGTTGTCGCCGTGAACGATGTACGTCTCTCTCTCTCTCTCTCTCTCTCTCTCTCTCTCTCTCTCTCTCTCTCTCTCTCTCTCTCTGTCTCTTGCTGACTCCCTGTCTCTTTCTCTCTGTGTCTGTCTCTCTTGTTGGGGGTCCATTTGATAATGCGACTTTCTGTCTTTTGTCACATGTTTGTGTGTGTGTGCTTCTGACGTTTGTGTGTGTGTGATGTGATGTGTGTGTGTGTGTGTTTGTGTGTGTGTGTGTGTGTGTGTGACTTAAGCTCCGTCGATAAATCAGTTGAATCGGCTGTTTCCACTCAGGATGTTTTCGTTTCCTTGTGCTTTCTCTCGCCTCGTGTCTTTCTGCCTCTGCGAGAGGATGCACTCGTTTGAGTCACTGGCTGCTTCACCTCTTGAGGTGGAGGGAGGATTACAATTTCCTTACCTTCTATTTATAGGTTCGCGTCCGTTCTTTGTTTGCACTGAGTTTCTTCCATTGGTCAGTTGAATCTTTTAATTTGCGCTAATGGACTCTCTTCCGCACGGAAAGGCACTTTCGTTTGCTTGTAGCGGCTTCCTGTTCTTCCTTTTTCCGGTTTTCTCGAAATGGGGTAGCTTCTTGCCATGTTCATCGCGGCACCAGAATTCGATCTCTTCTTTTTGTTCAGGGTTTTGGTTCCCGACTGTTTTTTGAATGTCTGTTTTTTGAAATGTTTGCTGTAAGCACACTTCCACTTAGGACTTTCCTGGGTGCATCCGACCGCAATCGCGGTATGTGCCCCGGGATGCATCTGACCGTGAATACGTCCCCCAAAGAAGTCGAAAACGTTCCGAGTGTTAGTATGCCTGGGCTGATGTGCGCGAAAGTCTTAGCACTTGATTTTTTTTTTTTTTTTTTTTTTTAGCACTTGATTTTCAAAGCACCGATCCGCTGGGTTCGATCCCTCGATCGCCGGCCACTTGTTATAGCTAACCGGCCGTTGATTCCAGTTCGGCCGTTGATTCCAGTTCTTCCCGCCTTTAGCAATCTATCTGGGCGTCAAGAGTCGAGATCCGCTGCTTTGCAGAGTATTGGGGCATTCTTTTTTTTTTTTTTTTTTTTTTTTTTAATAACAGACAAGTAGCGGGGCATTCTCACCCCAGACAAGTAGCGGGGCATTCTCACCCCTTTGCGACGAATCGGGAGGTGTTATTTTGGGGGAAGACGGTAGGGTTTTCATGGATATGTCCGTCCGAAAGAGTACGTCCGAAGGGGGCATAATTTATTTTATTTTATTTTATTTTTTTTCTTGGAAGGGCGACGGCCTTGAGATACCATCATTGCACTACCCGTCTTCATCCGAATAGAACGCCCAGTAATTATCGCAGTATCTGGACTGGAAGTTGCCCCAAATACAGCTATAAGGACCAGCGGGCGTTCTATTCGGGTGAAGACGCAGGTACTTGAGAATTTTCTGGTCATGTGTTTGTATCTGGATTCGAAATCGGCTCTGTATTTCGACAGTCTGTGGCTGTACCAACTGAGCTAGGCTCGTTGGTGGGGCATAACTTTTCCACGTTTCGTTCTTTCATCCTTGATTGTGACCTCGATCTGCTCGTTTTTCTTTTTCTTTTTTCATTTCTGAATTTTCATCCAGTGTCGCAGTCGAGGGCATACTCGCAAAAAGAGGTGCACTCACTGCACTGCAGGCGATTCTTCCGGCGATTGTCTAGGAGTTTTTTTTTTTTTTTTTTTTTTTTTTTTTTTTTTTTTTTTTTTTTTTTTTTTTTGTTTTTTTTTTTAGGCTTTTTTTTTTTTTTTTTTTTTTTTTTTTTTTTTTTTTCCATCTAGGAGTTGTTGATAACTTGATGCTAGGATTATTTTTATTTTTATGTATAATATTCAGCGTCAAGTTGATTGGGCATTTTTAACCCAATGGACACAGGTTCAGGTCCTGCTATCCGGCGTTATGTTCTGACTGCTCGGTCGTCTGTAAACTCGCATCTGCGCAGCCCTTCCTGGATCCGGAGTACATCGTTTATCTCTTCAAATACGATACGGTACACGGCAAGTACAAGGGAGAGGTGGGTCTTTCTGCCGACAAGAAGCTTGTGGTCGACGGTAAGGAGATCGCTATCTTCGCCCTAAGGGACCCATCTCAGATCCCATGGGGCCAGGCGGGAGCGGACTACGTTGTGGAATCCACCGGAGTTTTCACAGACAAGGACAAGGCCGCGGCACATCTCAAGGGAGGCGCCAAAAAGGTGAGAGACCTCAGACAAGAATTTCCCTCGTGTGCGTAGACGTGCAGTGAATGTCTGTCTGCTTTGTTTGTCTCCACTGTGCTCATTTCAACTTCGTTCGTTTCCACTTCTTCTTCGCTCTTCTACATCGCCTTCTTGTTCTCTTTTTTGCGGAGTCGTTTTTCTCCCTCCTTTCCTCGTCGTCGTCCTCCTTTTCCTTTTTTTCCCCTTTAGGAAGGAGTTGGCCTCGAGAGATCACGGTCGACCTGATCGCCGTGATCGGCCCCAGGTAATTCAGAATGATTTAAATGAAATTAAACCCATTCATCTAGTTCCATTCGGATTCGAACCCCGGGCCAAGTCCCACTTACCCGAATCCTCAACTTCTGCCATTAGATTACGGAGATCAACGGCCAGAAATGAAGAGTCAGCGTAAGTGGGACTTGGCCCCGGGTCTGTAATTGAACAGCTCGTCAGCTCATTGGTCGTCCTCCTTTCTCTTGAGTTTTTTTTTTTTTTTTTTTTTTTTTGAAAGGGCGACGGCCTTGAGATATTATCATTGAGCTGACCGGCCCCAAGAAATTCATTAGTAGTTGGCTTTACTCGTCAAGTTCCATCATTTGGATTCGTAAAAAGGTCTGTATTTCAACAGTTCAAGGGTGTACCCACTGAGCTAGGCTCTTGGGTGAGAAATCGCTAGTTGATTACTATTCAATTCAGTTTGCCCAAGTTGAGAAAAGAACGGGGATACAGCCTGTCGGACTTTCTGTCCTTTCTCGCCAGCATTTCGGTACATATCTGCATGATGCGCATGTAGTCATCCAGGTGCATTCGCGAGAGCATTGCTGGCAGGCTCGTGGTGATTGAGAACATGTATAACTTAAGGGACCCATCTCAGATCCCATGGGTCCAGGCGGTAGCGGACTACGTTGTGGAATCCACCGGGGCCAAGTCCCAATTATCCCAGTCCTTGATTGCTGACCGTAGACTGCGAAGATCGACGGACAGAAATGAAGCACAGGACCGATTGGGACTTGCCCCCCGGAGTTTTCACCCACAAGGTCAAGATTTATGTCGGTCACTGCGCGATTCCGACTCGAATTCTTCCTTTGTTTTTCCTTCTGCTCTGTATCCTCGCTGGGCGTTATCCTTATGCGCTCAATGTGATTTCTTCTTTTCTTTTCAATTTGGACCATTTCTTGATCTACTCCTTGTTTTTCTTGCTTGGACCGTTTCTCGGTCTATGTGTGTCATTTATTTTTATTTTCTTTGGGCCATTTCTTGATTTATTATTGTCATTCTTGCGTAGGGGTAATCACGATGCTAATCTTTTCTATGCTCTCTGATCCCTACAAATTTGATGAATTTTAGTTTTAAGCATAATTTTCTTTTACTGTCGTTTGGCTTTAACGATTCTCCTGTACATCCAGGGGTGATTCGTACTTGGTTCTCTTTAAAATTGAGATATAATCGGGAAATATTTTGGGGTGACTTATTTTTGGGCTGATAATCCGGGGTGATTTATTACTATTTCGATTTCCTTAAAACTACGACAGAATTGAGATATCATCGTGAAACTGACCGGCCCTAGGTATAAGGTAATTCAGGAATCTCGTTCCTCCGGTTCCATCTGGATTACAAGTCAGGTGTGTATTAATCAAGAGTTTATGGGTGTACCAACTGATCTGAGCCTGTTCCTTGGCTTTATTTATTTTTCATTTCTTTCTTTAATAAAGTGAATTCTTTTTCTTTTTTTTCTGGCTTGATTTATTTTTCATTTCTTTCTTTAATGAAGTGAATTCTTATTTTTTTCCTTATCTGGGGTGATGATCCTGACGTGATTATATGCAGGTGGTTATCTCTGCTCCTTCTGGCAATGCCCCGATGTTCGTCATGGGCGTCAACGAGAAATCTTACACGCCCGACCTGGACGTGATATCGAACGCCAGCTGCACCACCAACTGCCTTGCTCCTCTTGCCAAGGTCATCAACGACAGCTTCGGCATCGTCGAGGGTCTCATGACCACAGTGCACGCTGTCACTGCCACGCAGAAGACCGTCGACGGGCCGTCTGGCAAGGATTGGAGGGGCGGTCGCGGCGCCGGGTTCAACATCATCCCGAGCGGGACCGGCGCCGCAAAGGCAGTGGGGAAAGTCTTGCCTGTGCTGAACGGCAAGCTCACGGGCATGGCTTTCCGTATCCCGACAGCTGACGTGTCGGTCGTAGATCTTACGGTGCGGCTGGAAAAGAGCGCCACGTACGACGAGATCAAGGCGGTCATCAAGAACGCCTCGGAGAACGAGCTCAAGGGCATCTTGGGCTACACGGACGAGCAAGTGGTTTCCTCGGATTTCATCGGCGACACTAGATCCAGCATCTTCGACGCCAAGGCGGGTATCGCTCTCAGCGGCAATTTTGTCAAGCTCGTCTCGTGGTACGACAACGAGTGGGGATACTCCAACCGTGTTGTGGAACTCATTGAGCACATTGCGAAGATCGCCTAAGTAAATAATCAGAGGGTCATCAGTAGTGACAGTCGGTCGGTAATTCAAGGGCAAGACCGTTAAATTTGAAATCTCGAATTCTGTTTTCCCCCTGTTTTTTCGGTGAATTCGTTAGCGTTTTTTTTTTTTTTTTTTTTTTTTTTTCCCCGGAATGTGGAGTAATTAGAGTAATAACCAGACCGGATTGAGCTGATCAAAAAAAAAACTTTTCTTTTTTGGCTGATGTGTCTCTCTCTCGATGATAGATGTCTGTTTTAGATGAATCCGATTTCTCTTTAGCTGATATGTCGGTTAAACTAGTAGGATGAGATTCTTGACCTTCTTTCTCCGCATTTTTTATCGTCTCTGAATGCTTTCGTGCCCGTCTCTCATAACTTCTTTCTCGCTCTTTGAGTGAGCGAATTGCCAGTGGACAAGCGTATTTACTGTAGAGACTTTTGCTTGCGTACAAGGAAGGGTAAGATCACCTTATGAATGGTGGCGTCAAATTGCCAGGCCTTCGAATGGGCAGCGTAGTGTACTGCGTTCTAGCTTACTGTAGTGGTGTAGAGAATGGGCGTGGATGGTCGCGCTGAGAGGAGTGGGCGACCTATCGAGCAGGTGTCCGCGTGTTTTCTAAATTAAAATTTGCCTTGTCATTTGTTTTGGTGAATTATTATTACTGCCAACTGGCTTCTATTTTGGTATGTTGGTCTTTTTACTTTTTTTGTGTATATTTTGGTCGTTTTTTTTTTTTTTTTTTTTTTTTTTTTTTTCTGGTGCAAGGAGGCCGTTTTACGCCTGCCGGCTCCTCCCCCCCCGCCTTCCCCCCCTTGAAAAAAGCTCAATTTTGTATATTTTGTTGCCGTTGAACTTTGTCTTGGTTGAAGTGCAATGAACCCAAGTCGTGAATACAATGTCGACACTGAAAGCCAAGATTATCGAACCAATGATAGATCTTCAACGACAATAGTATCCAGTAAGAAAGTGGGGGGGTGAGATAATCATACACGGACGAAGAGAGGTGGGGGAGATTAGACAAAGGAGAGGGATAAGGCCCACCCCTTCTCCAGGCTCCTCCTATGACAGCAACCCCACATCAGCAATGATCTGAATACAAATTAGAGACTCAGCCTCCGGGTGCCACGTGGCACCGATCAATACATTAATTAGCGCTGGAGCCTCGTYGTCATGAAGACATCAGGTACGTATTCACAACACCTCACAAGTCCTGATCTCATCCCGAATRGKCACGACSCCTCCTTGAAGTAACGAAGCCGATGATCAATAGCCGGTCGTAAGGATCCGACAGTACGACACRTGGCARCGCCACGTCAGCAGCAATWTGTGGCGACTGCCACGTCAGCAGATCAGAGACAGTCGCCAGCCAGATAGCAAGCCAGCCAGCGGTAACTCACCATGTCAGCAAATGCCGGCCTTCCTCCAGTCTCGCAGCGTCAAACCAAGGCTGCGAGAGTCAGGCGCTGAAAAAAACAGCGTCAACGCAAGACAGCCAGAATTCCCAAAGTCAAGGAGCCAATGCTCTTATAGTGTTGACTCGGGGTCTGATCCCCGGTAATATCCAACCTCAGCCGTCCAGATCTCCCTGCCTGGAGGGTCTGGATAGATCTGCAACTGTATCTTCTTTGGCCTGGGTCGTAGTCTGGGTACCTGCACTCAACAAGTGAATGAATCTGATCCAAGACCTGGCATGGTACTTTGACTGACAGTTGATTTTGACCTTTGATTTTCCTAAGTCKTGGCGTTCGGTCCCACAGCYGTACGMAGTTTACTCAGGCCGGGGCATGTGTTGGTTACACAGCCCGGCGCAGTCTTCCGCAGACTGCGTGGCCTGGGGCTAAGGGTTGGGCCCCAGGTCGACTGCTGAACAGGGTTATTACAGAAGTATGGCTGAAGTGCTCGCCTTCTCTTCTGTTTCCTCTTTTGGGGACATTCTTCCTTAGGTCATCTTAACCGGAAAAGTATTTAACCCCTCTGGCAGTGTGGAGAGGAGGATAAGAAGAAGAAGAAGAAGAAGAAGAAGAAGAAGAAGAAATAATAAAAGTTATAAAACCTTCCCGCGACGAAACGTTTGTATTCATTTCCCCCCAGTCGGGGCAAAAAGTGCCGAACGCCCCAAAATGACGTTCCGTGTCGTTTTTGCACCCTGGATGGGCCGGTAAAGCCCGCTGGCAAAAGTGGCGGGAAAGTGTTGTACAGGGTGCGAAATTCCGGTTGTCTATTCCGTCTTTCAAAAAAAAAATAAAAAAAAAAAATAAAAAAAAATCCGTCTTGCTCTTTAACGATAGGGGAAGTCACGGAAGTGTGCATAATCATGTTGAGTTTCGCTTTCGATTTCCGAGATCGAATAACCAAGGCTGTAGCCCCTTTCGTGGCAGTGTGGGGAGGAGGAGGAGGAGGAGGAGGAGGAGGAGGAGATGAGGGATGAGAAGGCAGAGGAAAACGTGGCAGAGGTATGACATTGTGTCGGTGCACCGGTGACATCCACGCGCTGGCATTCAGATTCTCTGTATCCTCTGATGCACGGCATTTTTCTCAGCCTTATTTTCAGTGTTTGGAGGTCCCAATCGCTAACAGAATTGGATTAAGCACCTGAATGTGGATGTGTTTTACGGAGAGATCAAGACAAGCAGATCGATCGCGGTTATCTTCACCTCTCCTGAAACACGTCCATTTTCTCTTCTGCGTTAAATCCAATCCTCCTTGCTAGTGTCCTTCTCTTCTGTGTATCGCTCAAATTGGTAGGCTTGTCAAGATCGACTGTGTCGCCCTGACCTGAGAAAAACTGCCTGGCTAAGGTCCCACTACCAGCGAAGAGAATTGGATTTAATGTCTGAATCTGGACGTCTGTGTGGAGAGGTGCAGAGAATCGCGATTCACTTGCTTTTCTTCTTCTTCTTTTTTTCTTTTCTCTTTCGGTACAAGAGACATCCAGAATCAAGTTCTCAAAAAAAAAAAAAAAAAAAANGGTATGTACACTACTGTTATATGCACTGGTAATCTTGGGTAAGTTCTCATCCCAATCAACTTGATCGGGTCTTACATACATTCGCAAGAGCTGTTGGCACAAACGGTTCATCTGTTCGCTTTGTCCATTCGTTTCAGGGTGTCGYCCTGACGTCATGGTCAATCGCGTACCGTATGCTTCCATCAGCTTTTGCCATGGCATACTTGTGAATCGAGAATCTATGTCAGATACGATAGTCAAGGGAAATCCATACTCGGTTACCCATCGCATCTGAAACTTCTGAATCACAAGTTCAGTTTTAGCTTCAGCAGGTAAGGGAATAAACATAGCATACTTAGAGAAACGATCTACAATAACCATAACTTGACTATTTCCATTGCGACTTTTGGTGAGAGTCATAAAATTCATTGAAATCGACTCACGTGGTTCACTAGGGATCGGCAATGGTCTAAGTAGTCCAAGCGGGTTCTCATGTGAAGGTTTGTTTCTYTGGCATACTAGACAAGTGCAGACGTACGTAAGTACATCTTCTTTTAAACCCTTCCAGTCAAAGCGTTCTCTTACCTCAGCGTAGGTTTTCTTGAATCCAAAGTGTCCCTCAAAATCATGACACTCCCCAATTATCATACTTTTAAGTTCTTCTTTATGAGGAATGCATAACCTTTGTTCAGTTTGGTCAATCAAGAAAAGCAAACCGTCGACAATCTTATACTGGGGAAGTAGTGAAGAGTCTTTGACCATGGTGTCCAGGATAGGTTTCCAAATAGGATCAGTGGCATATCCCTGGCGTATCTGCTCTTTCAAATTACTTCCCATGTCTAGATAGAAGACAATAGTTCCAAAGAAGTCACTTCTTCTGGAGAGAGCGTCTGCAACTACATTAGACTTTCCTTTGATAGTTTTTAGTTCAAAGTCAAAGGTGTCGAGGAATGCAGACCATCTTACCAGCTTATCAGAAAGCTTTGGCTGTGTCTTTATCCACCGCAAGGTAGAGTGGTCTGAATACACAGTGAAATGTCTTCCTAATAGATAGTGCTTCCATGTTTTCAGAGCACAGACTAAGGCATACAATTCCCTTTCGTAAGTGGAGTTGGCGACTTTCTCAGTAGGCAAACGGGCAGACATAAACTCAATGGGTCTGTATCCTTTGCCATCGTCTTGTTGTAAGACGACGCCAATCCCATACTGACTCGCGTCAGTTGTGACAATGAAGGGAAGAGAAGGGTCAACAATTTTTAAGACGGGGTAGTGAGTTAATGCATATTTCAGTTTCCTGAATGCAGACTCACAATCTTTGTCCCACAACCATATCATTCATTTTCTCAACAGTCTTCTTATGGGTGCAGCTATTTGTGAAAAGTTTCTAACGAACTTTCGGTAATAGCTGGCCAATCCAAGGAAGGATCTCAACTCAGTGACAGTCTTGGGTTGTGGCCAATCTCGAATTGCTGAGATCTTCTTTTCTTCAGGCCGGAGGTCTTCTTCGTTCACTATGTCTCCCAAGTATAAAACTTCAGTCCTAGCGAACTCGGATTTCTTAGGATTCAACTTAAAGTTACCCTCGCGTAACTTCCCAAGTACTAGACGTAAATGTTTTTCGTGATCTTCTAGTGTCTTACTATACACTAGAATGTCATCAAGATACACAATGACGAACTGATCTAACCACTGACGAAATAATTCATTCATGGATCTTTGAAAGATCGCTGGGGCGTTGGTCAAACCAAAAGGCATTACCATGAACTCGTAATGGCCATATCTTGTTCGGAAAGCGGTCTTGTGCTGATCAGCGGGATCTACTTCAATCTGGTGGTATCCAGACTTCAAGTCGATCTTGCTGAAATACTTACAGCCCTGCAACTGGTCCAACAGATCATCAATACGTGGTAGGGGTTCGGCATTCTTTATAGTGACGGAATTCAACCCTCTATAGTCAATACAGAGACGTAGCTCACCTTCCTTCTTAGGCACAAACAAGACAGGCGCACCATAAGGAGAGGAGCTTGRGCGAATCCATCMTTTTTCGGTCAAGTCCTGGAGTTGTTTCTTCAGTKCTTCAAGTTCCMTATGAGACATTCTATAAATAGGGCCCTTGGGAGTCTTACTTCCAGGAATGATTTTTATAGTGTGCTTTATAGCACGCTCAGTAATCCCCGTAGGTTYTAGAGRTAGATCTTTATACTCATCTAAGAGTTTTTYTATCGAGGGTGGATAGGAAGCGGAAGTTTCACCAACTTGTTTTACCAATACCATCATCACTTCCTGTTCCAATTTCTTCTTCCTGACCATGGATCGAAAAGCTGGATAACTCATGCAACAGAACGATAAGTTAGAGTCAGAGCCAGACTTATGATACAACTTAATGGTTTTCAATTCGGATTGCACATCGCGTAGTTGTATTACCTTATCCTTAAAGTTGATTTCTGGGTTGGTCTCCTCGTGCCAATCCATTCCCATAATCATATCAAAGGGCAAGCTCTTTTCTACAAAAAACCGAGATTTCATGTGCAATCCTCTTTCCGTCTCTCGTGCGGAAATAGCATTTTACACGATCGACATACTGAGAGACAGTGATCGTGCTCTTGTCTGCTAAGATAGACGTGATGGGTTGAGACAARTCTTTTACCTTCATTCCGAGATGTAGCTTTTTGATAGACTTCWYGGAAATATAGGATCGTGTAGATCCTGAATCTAACAGTGCACCCGCGCGTACGTGTGCGATTTCTATATCAGCGAGTAGTAATTCACCCTTAGACTTTGCTTTCTTAGCCCACGAGCTTTACAGTGCTAGCAACTCGTTGCTTAGCTCGTCAAGGGAGTCGTCCAGAAAAATGGAACATAAGACAGGTTCAGGGTGATTTGGACGAGGGGCTGGAGAAGGATCATCCTATGCTCTGCGAGTTGAAGGATTGAAAGGGTTAGTAGGCGCCTTACCTTTCTCTATTCCTGAATCCTTCAACTTAGTAGAAGCGGATGTTACTTCTACTGACGACTGACTTTTGGGTTTCATATAAGCGGACACCAGGCTATTACATGCCCTGCGGTCCCACATTTCAAACACTGGGCGTTATCCATTCGCTCTTGCCACGTCTTTTGGTCTATGTCCATCTTCTCCCAAGGCTTCCCAGCCGCGATGCCGGGATGCTCGGGGAAAGATCGGGGTCTCCTCCTCACACCAGATTTTGGTCCTCCCTTCTCAACCATGGCGGCAACAACTTCCCCCTTTCCGGATCCGTTGCCGCCTGACACACCCTCGGCCTCCAATGACCACTTCTCTACGGTGTCGTCATTAAAGACGACAAGGGTGTGATCTGCGCGCTTCTGGCGCCACAACACTCGCTTACCTGCACCTGCATGACCACCAGATTTCACCACAGATGCATACGATTGCTTTACCTGAGAAGTCATTTGCTCTCTCTGGAGAGCCAGATCGCGAAACTGCCTGTACTTATACTTACCGGACTTTGACTCGGCCACTAGCTGACCTCGTATGGGTTCAGGTAAGGCCCGGGCATAAATATACAATACCTGATCATCATGCAGATTTGAGCCTGGTACTTGCAGTAATCGGTCGACCTTACGGGAGAACGCTTCCACCGACGTCCAATGTTTCTGTCCTACGCTAGTGAGCTGGTCGAAGGCCTTATCGGCCGTCGTCTTATCAAGGAAACGTTCCTTGAATTTATCTAGGAACTGTTTCAAGGTCATTGTTCCAGCCCACTTACCTATATCGTCGAATCCTGCCGCGTTGGCTTCGGCCAGGACCCACTCTTTAGTCTCCCCTCCGAGACACGACGTGGAGAAGGCGACCTATGACTCTTCTTCTACTGGGGTCGTCTCGACGTAGGTCTGTATTTATGCAATCCATATAAACAAATTATCTTTCTTTTTGTTACAGAACGTGAATGGCAATTTCATCTTCACCCTTTCTTTCTTCTTCGGCTTTTCTGGCTGTGCCGTGTTCTCATTCGTCCCTTTTGGTGATCCATTGGGTGGTGGACTTGGTGGGTCTGAAGGTCCCCCAGATTCTTCCTTCCTGACTGTGGTGATCTTTAAYGATGTCATTGCATCACTCATCAACTTTTTCGGCTTCTCTTCATTTTGAGTTTCTTCTACCCTGTTCTTTCCTTTAACCAGGTTGGTGACAGTATGCAGGCC
>BFEA01000655.1:15317-36262 GCA_003427395.1 Chara braunii
AGGCAGCACAAACACTCTAAGCCTTCTGATTCCTCCCATGAATTGGTCTGGCACTTGGAATTTTATGTACGCCTGCTCTTATGAGAGCAAGGCATGTATGCAGACAGAGAAACGCACAAATGTGTGCCTGCAGGTGCGCATCAGACAGCGCAAGAACAGTTGTGCTGCCATGCCTCATTTATTTATTTATTTATTTTAAACAACAACCCCTGCCAGTGCTAGTGGTGCTGATACGAGCAGTCACCACTAGCACCCAGGGGAGGGCTCCATCTATTGGTCGGGAGCATCACCTGCTGGAAAACGGGTCCAGCGTCCCATATACAGAAAATGTGTACATCATATGCAGAGTCTTTTGAGGGGTATAATTATGTGGCCTGCCAGCATTGATTGCCCTGTCTCCCAGGGGATTGACTGCGCAGGTATGTATGTCTCGAGAAGATTAGCTGGATTAGTATGAGAAACTTTTGTGCGGCCTTTGTTCTCCGTATCTCTTCACCCTCTCAGGAGGGCACCAGATAACCCATTAAGCACTGATACCACTTGAGGGAGAACTTTCTCCGGCCGCTCTTGCTGTCAGGATCCTTCCCCAAGGGGCACCAGGGTTTATGGCCCGATGACCACTGGGTATGAGAATAATTTGTACCCCCTGACAGTACGGAGGAGTTTTGAGGCTTTGGGCTTGGGTTCATGGTGGGTTAAAAATATATATTTTTGGTGGTAACTTGGGTAGAGTCACAAAAACGACTTATAATTGCAGTATGGGGCAAGATACAGTTTGCAATTGCACTTCGGGGCCCCTACCTGGCCAGAAAAATGGATCGCATACATTGCCCAAACCGCAATTCGAAACTGTATCCTGGCCCATAGTGCAATTATAACTCATTTTTGTGACTCCGGCGTAGTTTCCCCTCCCCCCAAAAAAAAGAGGCTTGGGCTTGGGTTCATGGTGGGTTTGTAGTTTGCCCACTGAGAAGTTCCTGGGAGTGCTATTCATGCGCTCCTGATTTCCACTTGGGGTGCTGGACCGCATTTCCAGCTGGTGCAGCTCCCCACAATGGATTGGAGCCATCTTCTACTGGGGTCTTCCAGGAGGCTGCTCTTGGGAGCGCAGCCCGTTGAAAAAAAAGGTGCTTTGCGAACGTGCTCCTTCTGACTGTCATGAGAGCATGTGGTTGTACTCAAGTTCAATCTATATGTGGGCTTATACCCATGTGGTATAGGAGGGCTTAWGCCTGRCAGTGTGCGGGTATACGTGGRTATACGYGGGTTTATAATATKGGAAACATCCKGACAAGCAAGAGCTGGCCATTGCTTACTTCTCTCTTTCTTTTTTTCCAGCTGGTAGTTGCGCGTACTGGGGCCGCCAAGTCCCACTAAACATCCTGGCAAGCCAGAGGTGGCCATAATTGCTTTACTCCTCTCCCTCTACACTTTTTTTAGTGGACGTACGCTGCGTGTTTTGGAGGTTGCGGCATAACTTCACTTTGCGAGGAATGCCAATGCCTTTATCTCATTGCTTGCTTGTCTCTTTCTTTTTTTCATCTGGTAGTTGTGTGTATTGGGGGCCAAGTTCCACTACCGGGGTTCAGTCTTCTTTCCGAGTTTTTTTTTTTGTTGTGGTAAGTACGTTGATGTCACCTTTGAGTATCGAATGGGCAAAAAAAACACGCGTGGGCAAAGAAAACCGCGCCGAGTTCGAAAAGGCAACGGAAGTATTGACGGCTGTGGTGTCAGACCAGGTGTCATATTTACAGGGGTCGGCCGTGGTGTCAGAGGGGGAAACAAAAAAAGAGAGAAAAAGGCCCAATGGATACTTTTGGACCTAAATTTTGCTCATTTCGAGTTGGCGCATGGTTCTTTGCGGCCGCAAGTTTTTTTTGCCCTTAGGGTTTCAAAACATGCTGCATCCGCCGTTTTTCTCTTTTTTTCCCCCTCTAATCAGGGGCAAGCAAAGAAAAACATTTCAGTGAACCAATATGCATGGTGGGCTTGGCAGGCAGCGCAGGCAACAGGGAGACTCCCAATGGTACCCAGTCATTGTGTACTACCACCTGCTTCCCCCTCCCCATTCTCCACACTCAGAGCCCCCCTTCAAGGTGGCCACAGTGGGGCCATCAGATGTATAGGGTCGGATGGCAGGGAAAAGAAAATAAAAATCGGAAGGCAGGGAAAAATAAAAATAAAATGCGGATGGCAGGAACCTTTTGACAACTTGAAAGTAAGTCTAACCCCCCCCTACCGTTTTCACCCGAATAGAACACCCGGTCATTAGAGCTGCATTTGGCCCACCTTTCAGTCCAGATGCGGCGATAATGACCGGGCGTTGTATTCGGGTGAAGACGGTAGGGACTTGGGCAATGTTCCACCGCAGGCCCTCCCTTGGGCATAGGAATAATGTGCCCATTCCCAAGGGAGGGCCTGCGGGACTGGGTACAGGGGGAGTAATTTGGCGGAGGGGAAAAGTTGGGTACTGGGAGGGTACTGGGTATAGATGCAAGATGCAAAATGAGCACTGAGTGCGGGAATACGGGCAAATTGAATTCCCATGCCTGTTTTTTTTTTGTTTTTTTTCTGTTTTTGCTTTTTTTGGCCTTCACACAATTTTTCTTCACAGCTTTCAACATAGAGAATTTTGGCCCTTGCCCTCTCTTAACTACTGCGACTATGGGCTTCGTTAGACCCTCCTTGGAAATCCGATTTTTAGGAAATCGGCGTCGTTACTCTGCATCCTAATTCACCAAATTCCTTGAATGAATGTGAAAACGCTCCCGAGAGATTTCCTTGAATTCTTCAGGATCCCCAGCCAAAACGTCCTTGGACAAGAGGTCCTCGTGAGGTCCCTTGGGTTCAAGGAGCCGCGATTGACGGAGTGTTCTGGAGCGAGCGCCGACAGGAAAGTTTGGAATCGATGTTGGTGTACAGGTCGTCTGTGGTCCATTGGGCGGAGCCCGACAGGCCCCCAACGACCTTCCACTGTCACCATTGGCGTGGAAATGCGTGGGGTGGTTCTTCAGCTCCAAGGCGCTTCACGAAGCAGGGTTTTCCATGCACGCGTCGCCGGTCGTGGTGTTCAACGATCAAATTTTCTTATTTCTCTACAAGCGATGTTGAAGCACTGTTGGTCGATTGCAGGCATCTGCCTAGCATGTTTTGTCGGCTATTGTCGGGCGCATTGATGCAACCTGTGTTTGGTACATGCCTCGCATGCTGGGATTCATGGCAGACATGTGACACGCTAACCTCACGCCCTGTTCTGTCTTCCGTTCGGAGTGCTAAGGGTGCGGAAAGAGGGCGCAGGAAAACAGCAAGATGGGGTGTGCCAAGGATTTTTGGAAAAATTGAGTGTGGGGACACAGACAGAACTGCAATCCCCCATGTTGGTCCGATGAAGTAAGTCAGTTGCTTTCGCGCGGGCACGGCGCGTAAAGAGAAAAATCCAAATTCAATCCAAAAAGTATTGTCGAACTTCCCACCGCGCTACGGCTCTTCGTTTAGAGCGAAAGGGCTTCGGTACACTCCGCGTGTCCTGTTTCCGTATCAAGTCCCGTCGTCGCTCGTTGGTTAGTTCCGAGTCCGACGTGGAGGGTCTCAGCCGCGTGGCTCTTTCCTTGTGCTCGTCTTCACTCCGCATTCGGTAGTGGAAGCCCTTTGATTCATAGCGGTCGAAACGCTGGCACTCAGTGCACAGGGTTCGAGGCCAATGGGGCGCCACTGCCGTCCACTGAATGACGATCAGCTCGTTAAATAGCAACAACACTGAGTAAGGCGGGAAGTGTGTATCGACAATGGCAAAGCCCGCGTCCACGAATCCAGAACAACGATTTTCGGGAGGGAAGTAATATCGCTCGCCGATCCGTGCGACAGCTTCTCGTACGTCCCACTCGCAAACACGTGTCCTTTCCTCGTTATAAGGGAAGGGGCGCGTTGGCGTGGGAGATACGGGAGGCTGGCGCCCAATCGAGGTGCGGTCGTCAGTCCACATATCATTCAATCAAAATGAGTTTGCAAAAACCCTGAGACGTCATCAAAAAGCACAATCGTAAAAACCAACTAATATTTTCCTTCCTTTCGACACGAGAGAAGCATGGTACAGTCCTTTCGACACGAGAGAAGCATGGAACAGAACGCGTATAACCATGCAGGAATCGGGTTGGAGTTGTGAGGGACCAACCCGCGACTCAGGCTCAGCAGGCCAGATCGTCGTAAATTCGAGGCGCCTTGCTCTTTCGAGGCTGCCCTACAGACTGGCTGCAGATGTCGTGTAGTATAAGGCAGATGGCATGCGCAGTGCAATTCAGAACGACAGATCTAAACACTCTTGCATTCTCGAATCAAGATCTCGTCGAACTCTGGGTCTAATCAACACAAAATTCACATACAAGCATTTTCCTTTCTATGCATACATCCACTGTGGAAGGTGCGAAAACGACAATGGGGCATCAACTCCCTCCACAAATCATAAACAAATTGGGGAATTGTACACACGCATCCACCGTTCACAAGACAAGATGATTGAGTTCCTTTGTATCCGGGGATTACCCAGGAAACTAATGGAAGAGTTCCGCAAGAAGTTCTTCCGCACAGAAAATCACAAGGATTCACTTCTGTTCACAAGAGAGACAGACTCATAACACAGCGTCATTCAGATCAGAGGGAGAAAGGGAAGAGATGGGCGATAAATGTTGAGATACGAGACACTGGAATCCGACAAGAGAACATTCGGCTTCACAGCCATGAACTCACAAAAAAAAAAAATGATCCGCAACAATGAAGGCGCATTCGCCGTGAAATTCCAATATGGTCCAGGCCCCTGGGCCAATCATCCACTCAACTCCAATTACCGATCCTCATACCCGCACCGACGATCCCGGTCGTCGCGTGCTAACTTCCGCCGCTGCGATCGTCACCCCGTTGACGCAAGCTCGACACAGCTCGTCCGGATCCCACAGTCCGTCGTGGCGATCAAGCGTGCAACCGGCCAGCCTACGGTCAGCCCGTCAGGACTTTTCGACTCGCACCAAACGCATCACCTAGCCACTGCTTCCCGAAAGCTGGCTTGCGAGTTGAAAACGCAAGGGAGATTTGCGGGCGTGCTTGCGGAATTTATAGTTGCGAGAAAGAAGACAGACAGGGGAGAAGACAGAGGGGAAATCGAGGTGTAGGACGAGAAGATTTAGCGAGGGGTGCTCAAGGAAAGCCATGTTGATCCTTTGGAACCCAATGTTCGGCCAATCAGATTCGTCGCGCAATAGTAGGAAGATCCTTTTACTCAACGCGTCTGATTGGTGAGCGGGGATAATCGAAGGATCAACTGGGCTTTGCGAGCCAAGGTTGAAGAGGAGAGAAGGAAAGAGGCGCGAGAAGCAACGCGAGACGGGTCTGAGATTCAAATGATCAAGAAAGGAAAACAGGCGCGAAAAGAGCAGAGAGAGGGAAAACAGTTGCTAGGAGACGAAGAGGAGGGGGAAGGGAGAGAGAAGAGAGCACGGGGGAAGAATGACGTGGGAAATAAGGAGGAGGAAGCTCGCATGCGTGGCATCGACAACAAGAGAAAAAGACACCAAAACAGTTACAGCTTGCCCACGTCCTAAACTAATTCAAAAATTGAAATCACCATATCCGCGCGCGAAAGTCGACGCGGGAAAAGAAAGTCCTATGTCGATCCGTATTCCCACAAAATTCCTAGATTTTTCTCCGACGTGACCGAGAACATTCATGCACAGAAAAAAAAAAGGACACGTCAGGTTTCGCTTATTCCGGAATTCCTAACTGTCGAGCCCGATTCCTAGTGCCCTCGCTAGGACGCACGCAATTTCCCATGCATTTCCCGAATTACAAAAAGTAGAATTCCAAGAATCAATAGAACCTCCGAAAAATGGGGCCCTGAACAAGGCACCTGAAATCAAGAAAAGCGACGGGGGCTTTGTTGGGTCAGTATGGTACAAAAGAGGGAATTAAGTCAAGGGGTACGAAAGATAGCACGGGGTCGGGAAGTGGTTCGTCACATATGTGACGCGCAGGGGGTTCCAAAACTATAAGATCTCCTGATTGCATGAAACCTCGAACAAAGGAAGTGAGAGGAGACGAAGAAGCAGGAAGAGGAGAAACTTAGATCAGCACAATCCACATCAGCAGAGAAAACTGAGCCGGGATGTGGGTTAACGACAACATCAGTGGCAAGATCCCCGTGATGCATGCCGGCTCGTGCTGTTTCGGATCCCATCCTTTGCAGTTCTGTCATATGCAACCCCCTGCCCTTTAAACTCCAGAGATCGTCCAGGTGGCACCATCATGGTCCATCAGGTCTCCGTGTGCTCTGCACTCCCAGTCCAGGGCAATCCGTCGAATCAGAGCATGTGTTGACGTCATCGCCAATGGCGTGATCTTCGCGAAACTGCTGATTCGTGCTGCTCGGGGGATATGTGTCGATCTCTCCAGTCGATCGCCATGGAGAGACCTCCATATGCCACTTACCGTGAAAACGAGTGTGGATGTCATCCAGTGTGGCAATCCTAACTACCTAATCCCTCAGAACGGTCATTGACAAGAAGAGAGTGGGATGCGCCGCCGTCGTGACACGTGGCTGGTACCAGTGCCGCGTAGGAATGGGAAAGTAGACATTGTACATGGAGGGGTGCCGACGGGGAGGGCTGGGGGGGAAGTGGGGGTAAGTAGAGGTCCATCCCCTCCACTGTCACTGGAAGCTCCTCGTAGCGGATGATCCGGTGAAAGCAGGGAAATCGGTCGCCATTGTGAGGGAGGGAGGCGAGGTAGTCGGGGTAGAGGGTGGAAAAAGTGCGGAAGAGCGCCGCGCGAAATAGCTCGTGATTGCGGCATGCGGGATAGTTCTTGTGATCACGCAGTAGACTTCTACTGCGTTGCTCTGCTCCCACGCCACACTAAACAAAAGAACATGCAAACAAAAGACGGGAGTTGCGCATTGAAGGGAAGGATGGGGATGGACGATGACAGCGAGGCGGGTGGAGTAGAAGTGATGGAAGGTATTGGGAGGGAAGGGGTTGTGAATGAAGGTGACAGGGGTAGAGATTTGGCTGAGGGTGAGGTAATCAAGGGGACGGCGGGATAATGACCGGGGACGAAGGCCGATCCCCCGCATCGGTACGTGGACGAACTGGGGGACGGGCTGAGGTGGAGGGGGAGGGTGATTGGCTAAGTCTCCGTCGCGATGCGCTCGGAGTCGTGGCCGCAGGGTCGCCATCTTCGGGCTTGGGGGGCTCCGGATCCCGGGTCGGGTCTTCGTTGATGCGCAGGTTCGCCCCGCTAGCAAACTCCAACTGCCTTTTCCTGGCGGCGATCTCTTCCCTCTTACGTGCCGCCTCGGGACCTTCCGCCTCTGTGCCTGTGCGCGCCGCTTCTTCCGGCAAGGCTTCCCACTCCGATCCGGCTTCCTCCTCTTCGTCGTCTTCTTCCCCTTCCTCTTCTACACTCTGCTCCCCTTCGCTGTGCTCACTATAACTCCCTTCCTCCGACGTTTCTTCTTCGGCGTCGCCCTCTTCTTCGGTGGCTTCTTCTTCTCCTTCTCCTTCAACCGCCTCCTCTGACGTATCTTGCTTCAGATAGAAGGCAAGATTGATGATTCCGTACGGCTTCAAGTACTCTTGCTGCGACGGCAGGGCATTTTCACTCCCTGGTTCCTCCAAGCACGCAGTCCACTATAGGTACGATGCCAATGTCCGCGTAAGGACGTGCGGAGCCAGACTCTCGTCACTTTGCGAAACGATATCGAGAGAGAGGTCGTCGACCAATTGCGCGAGCGGGACGACGAGTTTCTGGGCAATTAGCTGGCGATGGCCCGGCCGCACCGATCCGAAGAGAAAACCGAGAAGATCGCCCTCTACGTCAGTTCTTCAGGCCTAGATAATCAACAGCTCCAGGTACTCAATCCACCCCTGATGCTCGTCGGTCTGCGTCCACGTCACCTTCACTCTGGCCAAGCATACAGACAGATCGACAAAAGTCTCGCGCCACGCCCGCCAATGCCTGGGATCGAGGAGCGGGACAGCAAGGGGCTCGAGCAAGAAGGAAAGACGAGGATGAAGATCGGATTGCCAGAAGGTGAGGAAAAGAGAGGAAAGGCCGAAGGTGGAGAGAGGAGTGAGAGGAGCGGCGCGGTTCATTGGGGGCGTTGGAAGGGGATGAGTGTGGGAAGCACAACTGTCGGCTGGCGCGTAGAGGTGCGGATCCTGTCGAAGTCAGTCCCGTACGTCGGGACGAGGTTGCACTCGGGGCGCGCAAGACCGTGATGCCACTCAACCGATAACTGCTGCGTCCACTCTCGCAATGAGGTCAGGATCGCGGTATGCCGAAGCGAGCGGACCGCGCTGATATCGCCACTGAAGGCAGCGACCGTGGTGACGTGGCTCGTTCCTGGGGCCGCCCGCCACCTCTGCCAATACTACTGTCTGCGGACTTCCTGCGAATCGGAACGCAGCGGCGGCACACACACCCTCGGTGCCGAAGAACTGCGTCAGTCGTTGAAGATCAGGACTGAGCCGCGGATGATGAACTTGCCGGATCTCCGAGATGTAGCCACGTGGCTTCAACAGATGATTGCCAAGGGGTTGCTCCGTGATGAAACTCATGGCGAGGACGGGGAAGAAGATGAGAGATGGGAACAAGAGGGAGAAAATGAGGCGGGGGKTAGATCGTCGTCGTCCTCTTCTTCAGTAGATGAGGGAGACGGAGGAAGATCAGAAGGAGGGAGGGGACGAATATAAGAGGTATGGCGGACGATGGGGACAAAGCTATGGCTGGCGCTGGCCTCGGGCGCAATGCGCACCGTGTTGGCACCGTTGGGTCCGAGATCGACAACGTGGAAACAGCCAGAAAACTTGGGAGCAAGTTTCCGGTCGCGTGCATATTTACGTACCTGCACCAGGTCCCCTAATTTATATTGACGTTGAGGACCGACGTTCCCATTTCGGGCCTCGTAGCCACGGACTTGCCTTCCGTGGGCTAGATCAGTCATTTTCTTTCGGGCTAGCTTCGAGACGACCTTTTCCATCAAATCGGCGTACCTTTTGGCCTTGGCCTTAAGGGGCGGCACGCGTGTCTCTACCCCCTTCTTTGGCAATTTCCGAGTCGCCCCGATAATCGACACATGGGAGGCTATTGGTGCAAAGCTGAACGGGGGTGAACCCCGTGGATTCGTGAGGGGTGGCCCGGTGAATTCTGACGATTTGGTATACGATCTCGGACCACGGACGCGTGTCATGCACCAATAGATTTCTACAAAGGGCAGTCTTTACCATGCGATTGGCATTTTCGGCCAACTCATTCGACTGGGAAACATGGGGCGTCGTGTGCCGAAGTGTAATGCCTCGGAGCGCGAGCAACTCCTCTACCACGCCTTTGAATTCGGACCCGTTGTCGGTTAGAATCTCTTCCGTATCTAGGTGGGTATAGAGGAACCGATCGATGTACGTGGCTATCTCTGCGGCCTTACGGGTCTTGCAGGGGTAGACCTCGATGTATTTGGAAAAATGATCTATTAAAACTAAAAGGATGGCATATTCGCAACGCTTTGGGCCAGGTGGCACGTCGATATCTGTCGTGTCCATACTGACTCGCTGGAAAGGGCGTTGTACTTCTGTCGGTACTATCGTGTTTGGTCCTCGTATTGGGGCACGATCGGCGACACAAACCAGACAGGTGGCGACTACGTATCTGACATCGTCCCGTATATTAGACCAAAACCATCGATTTTGATCTATAGTTGCTTCAGTGACACGTATCGCGAAGTGAGCGGCCTGCTCTTCGTGAGCAGATCGGGTCCAATCATATCTCTGGAATGGATGGGGAACCGTCAACCACAAAGTTTAACCCGATCCATCAGTTTTTCGCTTTTCCAGGTGACCATTGATCCATCGGTAATCCCGGGATCTTTCGGTAGCCCGACGTCTGTCGTGCTTAGTGAGATGATCGAAGGGTAAGCCAACCAATTTAGCTAATAGAATTTTATCCGTCCAGACCTCCGCTCGCCTGTATTTCTCGTCATATTCAGCGCCGTCCGTTCGGGCAGCATCAAATCGAACCTCGGTGGGGAGTTTGTCCGTTCTACACAGAGGGCACTTCCAGACCTTACTACTCATTCGGTATCGAACACATGCACCGTGCGCACGATTGACACACGTGGCACAATCGATCCAATCAACGAATCCGGTCTCAAAAGGATGACAGTCCACCCGATAAACCCGTGTAATACACGTACAAAAATAGCAGAATTTATCAGGAAGGGTGGTAAAGAAGGCCGAGGAGGTGAGAGGGGCGGAATCAGCAAGGGAAGAAGGGGTCGCAGAGACAGGTGGGGTAGTCATGATGAGAAGGGGAGGAGAGAGAGAGAGAGAGAGAGAGAGAGAGAGAGAGAGAGAGAGAAAGAGAGAGAGAGAGAGCAGGGTTGCAGAGAGGGTAGAGCAAAGGCCCCGTATCACTCACTCCTTCGACAAAATTTCCACTTGCCTGTACCGCGGTCCGTTCTCATCCTTCGGCTCATTCCAAGGAATCACCTCCTCGCTCTTGGGGACCTTCTCAGGTCGGTGCAGTCGTGTTAACCCGTCAGCATTCTCGTGCCTCTCGTGCTTCCGATGACGGATGTCAAAGTCCATGCTCTACAGCATCGTCGCCCATCGCCCAATCATGCCCGAGTAGTCCTTAGATTTCTTCAAAGCTAATAATCGCTCATGATCGGTCATCAGCGTGAACTTCTGCCCATACAGATAGGCTCGAAAGTGACTGATTCACCACAGAGCTGCATAGCATTCTCCTGTCGGGGCGACATTATTGCGCTTGCAAGCAGGCACTGACTTAGACGCGTATTCTACCACGTATTCGAGCCCGCTTGGTCCCACCTGGGCCAAGATCGCCGAGATCGCCTCCGGCTGCCAGTCCGTGATGAGGACAAAAGGCTTTTCGGGATCCGGTCTTATAAGGACCGGAGCCAAAATAAGTGTTGCCTTGAGCTTCGAAAACGCTTGATCACACTCCGGCGTCCAAATCAACGGTTGATCCTTTTTCAGCAGATTTGTGAGGGGACCCGCAATCGCCGCGAAGCCCTTGATAAACCTTCGGTAGTACGAGGCCAGACCCAAAAAGGCGCGAACTTGCGTGATAGTCGTGGGCACGGGCGTGTCTCTTACAACTGCCATCTTTTGAGGTTCCGGTCTCAGTCCCTGGTCTGTCACCACGTGTCCCAGGAAGGAAATGGTGGTGAGAAAGAACTGACATTTCTCAAGCGCCACCTTGAAACCGGCATCCCTCAATGCATGTAGCGCTCATTCCCCTTCGTAAGAACTTGAGTACACAAGAATATCATCCATGTACACAATTACGCAATAGTTGATGATACTCTGCGTCAGACGTGACTTCCGCACAAAGTTATGAAAAACCATGTTCATGACTCACTGAAAGGTTGCTGGAGCATTGCAGATGCCCATTGGACATCGAATCCATTGCTAAGTACCTTCGAACAACACAAACGCCGTTTTCGAACGATCCTCCTCTCGAACAAGAAGATGATGAAACCCATGACGAACATCAAACTTACTGAAAAATCGAGCACTTCCAATCGCATCCAACAACTCATCAATCGGGGGAAGGGGGTACACATCTTTTATCGTGATATCGTTCAACTTTCGATAATCGATGCATATGTGAATCCCTCCGGCCTTTTTGGGCATGATTACCATAGGAAACGACCAAGGTCCTATAGCAGGTTCGATCCATCCATTAGCTTCGAATTCCTTAATTCGCTGAAATGCGGCCGCCCGTTGGGCTGACAAGTATCGGTAAGGAACGCAACTAATGAGTGGGTGATCCCCCGTAAGGATGGCATGCTCAATCACGTTAGACAGTCCGGTATCGATATCGTTATCGTGCACAGTTAATACCTCTACGTACCCATTCAAGATGTTAATCAATAATTTTCTAAACTCCAGGGGGACGTGATTCGACAGAATGACTGTCGGTCGATTGGGTGTCTCGAGGGGCATGTTGATCCAATCAGCAGGCCGATTCCGTCGGTCATGGGCACTAGAGAAAATAGAGTTGCTGGTGCGGATAGAAAATACAGTCGCAATCATCTTGGATTCAGCAGGGCTAATCATCTCGGTCTCTTTAATTTCGGCGTCAATTTCCGAATCAGCCGCAGTTTCTTCCACGGTTAGTCTTGTTAAATCCACAATTTTCTGCATTAGATCGGACACATCGTCGACGGGAGCTTCGGCTTCTCGTTTTATCAGAGCGATGGTCGCTCCTGTTGTAAGCAGCGACCTTGGAGGGAAAACAGAAACATTCAGGTATTGTTTCACCTGTTGATAGCGCGCTCGGAGGGAAAGTGTTCCCTCGTACAAAGTGCGAGGGGGTTCCAAATCGTCTGCTAGGTCAGATATTTGCAAGATGGGTTCCCCGAGAAAGATCAAGGAACTGACCTGGGCTTCCATAGGTGCGAGCGTGTTATCTTTCGGACTCAAGTGAAAAGTTTGTGTGGTTCTGGGAACCATCCGAAATTCCTCTTGAGTTTCGTGCTCGAAAAGTTCGACTAAGTGTTTCCACTCATTCTCACTAGGCATCTCTTCTTCGCACTCCTGCTCTTCGAATCCGCTACTATTATCCGGAGATGGAAATTCCTCGTGATCGGGACCTTGAATCATCCCTATCCGAGGAGAATCAGGATTCCTTTTTACTACTCGGGTGGAAATCCGCAACGGAACTGTCTGAGGTTTTCCACCTGTTTGCGTAAGCACCAACTGTTTGGAATCAAAATGCATGCGGGCACCTACCGCCATTGCCCAAGGCAGTCCCAACAACACCGAATATGAGTGCACATCTGTGACTAAGGCGTTAACGAGGAGGTGCACTCGTCCAACTTTCACGGCCACATTCTCAATGACTCCTACGATATCCATTGCTTCCTCGTCAGAAGAGACGTAGTTGTCTTTGCCAGATTGAGGGAGAATCGAGTTGAGTCGTCCTGTTCGTCTCACCGTATCTAATGATATAGCGACCGCGGAGGACCCAATATCGATGAGGGCGTTAAAAGGTTTGCCCCATACTTCACAATCACATTCAGCACTTTTCCACAATACTGGTCGAGCTCGCACGAAATGATATTTCTCAGCTAAATAAATCGTAGCTACTCGCGCGGCTTCGGGTTCATCAACTTCAGGTTCAGGCGGTGCAACACCCCCTGCTTCGTCCTCCTTCTTTTTCAACATTCGTTGTATACGCTTGTATGTAAAGCGTTTTTGATTCTTCTGATATTGTTGCAGTAGCTTGTCATTTGCAGCTTCGGATATGGTGAGCAAATGTTCCACTGGGACCGGAACGCGAATGTCCAGTTGCTTAAGCATTCGTAGCACATCAATTTCTCCCGTCCGAAACTGTGGTCCGGGGTTAGATTCGCACTTGACCCATTCAAGATCGTCATGAGCCGTTCGGATTGCTTCGACCATGCCGGTGAGATGAAGGTATTCGGTCGGATCAACCACGTCAGTGGCTTCGGAAGAAGAAGTCCCCGAGGTCGATGTAACCACAATTGAGGGGGAAGGTCGCTCAGGGGAGTAAGCGATGATCTCCTCATCTCGGGCCGTATCCATTAGTGCAGCTACTCGTCCTTGATTCAAAGCTACGGGGGCTGCGGCAGGTGGGGGCTGATTTCATTTTGGCTGCGGAAAGTCCCGGGCGAAATGCCCGGGCTGTTTGCAATTGTAACACTCAATCCTCTCTGCCAAGTTAGCTGCATGAGGGAACTGCGGTGCATGTCCAGGTGCAGGCGGGGCGGGCAAAAGCGGGAACGATGCAGGGGCAGGTGGAGCAGGAGCCGGGTTGGGCTTAATCAGCCTGCTCATAATCTGTTCCATTCGATCCATGTAAGCCGCCTGCATTTGGACCAGATTGCTCATCCATTCGGATTGCTTGGTAATAGCTGTATGGATCATTTGTGCCAAGTGCATATTTGTTATGGACATAGAGGCAGGATCTTGGGAGCTTCTGGGTTAAACAGTTGCTACCTGTTGGTTCATGGGGAGAGTCGGAGGAGGGGGAGAAGGAGTTGGCGGGATATCAGAGGTGAACCCTTCAGGAAGGTCATGATCAGGCCAGGGATAGAATCGTCCTACCGCTCGTAACCACGATCGTCGTTTCGCCGCTACATCCTGAATCGTGTCTGTAATGTCTTCGTCTCCTTGACTGATATACTTCTTTGTATCCGTCAGGTCTAACTCAAGCGCTTTGGTTATGACAGCGGATAACTGGTTCGTTTTAGGGGGAACCTTTTTCTGCAGCTTAGCTTTTAGCGTCGGATTTCGTAGATGATCGATGAACAAATCTCGGGCGGAATTTTCATTTCGCCCTGATTTGTCCAACGTGTTTTGGAATCGATCCACGAAGTCAGGCAACAATTCCCCTGGTTCTTGTGGTCGAGTTTTGAGCACATACCAAGCAGCGTCTTCGCTGACCGTATCAAATCTGGCCAAGAACGATCGCTTGAAGGTATTCCAATCTACCCATCTGTGTTTCCTAAACCAATCATGCGCCGTGTTGCGAAGCAGCAAGGTGATGACGCGGGGGAGATCTTTCGCGCTATATCCTTGAGCTTGGACGACTTCCAACCAAGTTTCGGGGTGGGTGTGATTGGGAAAGAAAGGAAAAGCGGCCGGAATACTAACAATCGCCCTAGGGGGTGTTGCGTTGCCGTCGGCCATTGGCATAGTTGGTCAGCCTCGGCAGATCTTGATCTAGTCACCAGGCGATCTCGGCCAGCAGGTTGAGGACTTCTTCTACCTCTCCCCTGTTCGGCTTACTATCATCAGAACCAACACGAATCGGCTCCGATACCAACCTCACGCTCTGTGCTGTCTTCCGTTCGGAGTGCTAAGGGTGCGGAAAGAGGGCCCAGGAAAACAGCAAGATGGGGTGTGCCAAGGATTTTTGGAAAAATTGAGTGTGGGGACACAAACAGAACTGCAATCCCCCGTGTTGGTCCGATGAAGTAAGTCGGTTGCTTTCGCACGTCGCGGAATGCGCGCGCAGGCACGGCGCGAAAAGAGAAAAATCCAAATTCAATCCAAAAAGTATTGCCGAACTTCCCACCGCGCCACGGCTCTTCGTTTAGAGCGAAAGGGCTTCGGTACACACCGCGTGTCCCGTTTCCGTATCAAGTCCCGACGTCGCTCGTTTGTGTTCTGAGTCCGACGTGGAGGGTCTCAGCCACGTGGCTCTTTCCTTGTGCTCGTCTTCACTCCGCATTCGGTAGTGGAAACCCTTTGATTCGTAGCAGTCGAAACGCTGGCACTCAGTGCACAGGGTTCGAGGCCAATGGGGCGCCACTGCCGTCCACGGAATGACGATCAGCTCGTTAAATGACAACAACACAGAGTAAGGCGGGAAGTGCGTATCGACAATGGCAAAGCCCGCGTCCACGAATCCAGAACAATGATTTTCGAGAAGGAAGTAATATCGCTCGCCGATCCGTGCGACAACTTCTCGTACGTCCCACTCGCAAACATGTGTCCTTTCCTCGTTATAAGGGAAGGGGCGCGTTGGCGTGGGAGATACGGGAGGCTGGCGCCCAATCGAGGTGCGGCCGTCAGTCCACATATCATTCAATCAAAATGAGTTTGCAAAAACCCCGAGACGTCATAAAAAAGCACAATAAAAAAAAACAACTAATATTTTTCTTACTTTCGACACGAGAGAAGCATGGTACAAAACGCGTATAACCATGCAGGAATCGGGTTGGAGTTGCGAGGGACCAACCCGCGACTCAGGCTCAGCAGGCCAGTTTGTCGTAAATCCGAGGCGCCTTGCTCTTTCGAGGCTGCCCCACAGACTGGCTGCAGATGTCGTATAGTATAAGGCAGATAGCATGCGCAGTGCAATTCAGAACGACAGATCTAAACACTCTAAGACTTGCATTCTCGAATCAAGATCTCGTCGAGCTCCGGGTCTAATCAACAAAAAATTCACATACAAGCATTTTCCTTTCTATGCGTACATCCACTGTGGAAGGTGCGAAAATGACAATGGGGCATCAACTCCCTCCACAAATCAGAAACAAATCGGGGAATTGTACACATGCATCCACCGTTCACAAGACAAGATGATTGCGTTCCTTTGCATCCGGGGATTACCCAGGAAACCAATGGAAGAGTTTCGCAAGAAGTTCTTCCGCACAGGAAATCACAAGGATTCACTTCTGTTCACAGGAGAGACAGACTCATAACACATCTCTTCGTTTAGAGCGAAAGGGCTTCGGTACACACCGCGTGTCCCGTTTCCGTATCAAGTCCCGACGTCGCGCGTTTGTGTTCTGAGTCCGACGTGGAGGTTCTCAGCCGCGTGGCTCTTTCCTTCGCAAGTCCCGACGTCGCTCGTTTGTGTTCTGAGTCCGACAAGAGAACGTTCGGCTTCACAGCCATGAACTCACACAAAAAAAAAATGATCCGCAACAATGAAGGCGCATTCTCCGTGGAATTCCAATATGGCCCGGGCCAATCATCCACTCAACTCCAATTACCGACCCTCATACCCGCATCGACGATCCCCGCCGTCGCGTGCTAACTTCCGCCGCTGCGATCGTCACCTCGCTGACGCAAGCTCTACACGGCTCGCCCGGATCCCAGAGTCCATCGTGGCGATCAAGCGCGCAACCGGCCAGCCTACGGTCAGCCCGTCAGGACTTTTCGACTCGCACCAAACTCATCACCTAGCCACTGCTTCCCGGAAGTTGGCTTGCGAGTTGAAAACGTAAGGGAGATTTGTGGGCGCGCTTGCAGAATTTATAGTTGCGAGAAAGAAGACAGACGGGGGAAAAGATAGAGGGAAAATCGAGGTGTAGGAGGAGAAGATTCGGCGAGGGGTGCTCAAGGGAAGCCATGTCGATCCCTTGGAACCCAATGTTCGGCCAATCAGATTCGTCGCGCAATAGGAAGATCCTTTTACTCAACGCGTCTGATTGGTGAGCGGGGATAATCGAAGGATCAACCGGGCTTCGCGAGCCAAGGTTGAAGAGCGAGAAGGAAAGAGGCGCGAGACGGGTCCAAGATTCAAATGATCAAGAAAGGAAAACAGGCGCGCAAAGAGCAGAGAGAGGGAAAAGTTGCTAGGAGACGAAGAGGAGGGGGAAGGGAGAGAGAAGAGAGCACGGGGGAAGAATGACGCGAGAAATAAGGAGGAGGAATCTCGCATGAGCAGCGCTGACAACAAGAGAAAAAGGCACCAAAACAGTTACAGCTTGCCCACGTGCTAAACTAATTCAAAAATTGAAATCACCATATCCGCGCGCGAAAGTCGACGCGGGAAAAGAAAGTCCTATGCCTATCCGTATTCTCACAAAATTCCTAGAGTTTTCTCCGACGTGGCCGAGAACATTCATGCACAAAAAAAAAAGGACACGTCGGGTTCCGCTTATTCCGGAATTCCTAACTGCCGAGCCCGATTCCTAGTGCGCTCGCTAGGACGCACGCAATTTCCCATGCATTTCCCGAATTACAAAAAGCAGAATTCCAAGAATCAATAGAACCTCCAAAAAATGGGGGCCTGAACAAGGCACCTGAAATCAAGAAAAGCGACGGGGGCTTTGTTGGGTCAGTATGATACAAAAGAGGGAATTGAGTCAAGGGGTACGAAAGATAGCACGGGGTTGGGAAGTGGTTCGTCACATACGTCCTCCGGCGGTTCCCGCTCGTGCTGCTGGCCACTCTTCTCCTGCTCCTTGCTGTGTTGTTCCACGTGTGTGTTGTTGTGCGGGGTCCTCGCAGTAGACAGAAACAACAAACGGTGAGGAAGACGACGATGGACAGGCGGGAAACCTCCAGCAGACAGTTGACCGGCGCCATTGACTACTCCACAACGCAGCTTCTCCTTGTAGTAGCCCCCCGCCACGTCGTCAACCTGTCGGAGATCCTCCCATGTCCCTCCCATCCTTCTCCTAATCCACCATCTCGGTGTCGCCCGGGGGATCACACCCGATGCCATGGCGCAACAGACTTGCACAATGGATTCTGATAACGACACACAATCCGGTGCATCCATCACTTATTGCATCAACTGCCTCTGCCTGCGAACGGACAATCTCATCCTCAGGCGAGTTGTCGCTCTCTCAATGCGATAACGCATGGCGACGACTGACACAGCTGCGACCACCGTGTTTCTCTCCAATGCCGTTAATGCCTTCGCACCACCCGGGAGCTCGCGTTCCATCGTCAGGACTTACAATGCGCAAGCACCCACCACTCGTTTGCCTGCCGGCGTCCTCGCTGCACCTTCTGCACGTCGATGGGGACTGCGCTCGCACTTTCCACGTTTCACGGAAGCATTACGTTCGCGCTAAGCTGTGACGGCTCGAAGAGCATGCAGAACGCGAAGGCAACGTCGCATACATGCTACGTCCCCCAACGTTCCAATGCCCTCCTTTTAAGCCATGGCCACCATCACTCCTCCGCACAGACGTTTCGCCTCAGTCTGCAGTCCAGCCGCCAGGACGCCTCATGCACGGATGTGTCACGACGGAGGGTTCAAAATTTGAAATTGGAACGGGGATGTTGGCCCCCTTTTTCTTCGTCAGCCCGGTAGGCCTCCCCGCCACTGCCACTGGACCACGCCGGAGGACGCACGGACATCCCAGCACGATGACGGACATCCACCCCCACGGCCAGGTGTACTATGCGTATGAAATTGGCCGCAGGAGACCTCCAAGGGTTTTCCTTGAAACCCATTGAATTAGGACGCGATGTAACGAAGACGCCGAAAACCGCAAATTTTTCCAAGGACTTCATCCTAATTCCTGAGGATTTTCGAAGGAGGGTCTAAAGAGGCCCTATCTCTTACTCCCTGTAAGTGGGACTTGGGCCTCTTTCCACACCACGTACTTGAGGTTCAAGGGCACCCTTTCTTCTTGTTTTTTTTTCCATGGAAAGTGATTAATTTCCTTCAACTTGTTTTCTCGTTCCAGAACCCCTTGGCCTAGGTCCCACTAGCAAAGAGCATAGGATCTAGCTCCTGAATCTGGATGTGTTTTGTGCAGAGATGCAGAAAACCAGTTCAATCTCGATTTCCTGCACATCTCCTTAAACTATTCCAGATTCAGGCATTCGATCCCATCCTCTTTGCTACCCGTAGTGGGACCACACCCCTTGACGAAACCCCCTTGAGACGACCGTCCTTGAAAATGAATTGTAAAAAAAAAAAAAAAAAAAAAAAAAAAAAAAAAGAATTGTTGATGGCATTGCAACAGTGGTGATTGGTGTAACGAAGACGCCGAAAACCGCAAATTTTTCCAGGTGATTGGTGCAAAACAAAAAAGAAAAAAAGAAAAAAGGAAAAGGTCCATTTATTGCCCGTTTTGTAGGGTCCAGCCCTTGCACCCCTTTTTTTTTTTTTTTTTTTTTTTAAAGAGCCCAACCAATTCAATTACCTGTCAAATCTGGACAGGCACCCTTGGGATTTTCGTTGGTTTGGCTGGGCCGCACTTCCATGTCAAGGGCGGACAAGGGCGGACACTTGGCGGCGGGGATGTGGAAACAATTACAAAATACCAAGTACCAATTTCAAGGGTACGTTGGGGGGATGTGGAAACAAATTAACGATGTGAAGGGTACGTCATTAGGGCGGGGTAGAACGATCCTTCCTTGAAAACAGCAAAATTTAATTCCAAACCAAATGGTGTCGAAGGAGGCCCTAGTCTTTCAGGACCTCAACCAAGTACTGAGAGAATTGCACAGTATAGCTTTGAAAAAAAACAGTGAAACACTGAAACACTGAAAAAAAAAAAAAACACTACAAATGCCATTTCCCCAGAAAGGATGACACGCATAAAAAATATATATATATATATATATATATATATATTGAGAAAACCCGTCCCCTCAGGTGATCATGGTGCTGGTAAGAGCAGTCACCACTACCACCTGGGGCGAGGCTCCATCTATTGGTGGGGAGCGTCACCTGCTGGAAAACGGGTCCAACGTCCCGTGTACAAACTGCAATCAGAATAACATCAGAACACAATGGAGAGGGTTCCTGCCAGCATTGATTACCCTGGGTTCCAGGGGATTGACTGAGCAGGGTGTCGTCCTCCATCTGCCATCCGTAATCTATCCTGCGGGGTCCTAGATACTGACTGCCCTCACACAAGTGCGCTCATCCTTCTCAGACCCCGACCGACCTTCCATCCAGATCCTGAAGTAGTAAGTCTTTATTGCAGAGTGACTGGCTGTAAGCTAAACCAGGGCATGGACAGGGGGGGGAGGGGGAGGGGGAGGGGGAGAGGTGGGGGGTGGGTCTTCACCTTGTACACGGCGCCAGATGCCTGCTACTATTTACTAGCTCCTCTACCCCCCACCGCAGAATCGATCTCTCACTGGCCGTCCATTCAAGTGCTCTTCTGCCCTACTGGCTCATTCATCAAAAAAAAAACTGCGATTATATATATATGTATATGTATATAATATATCTGTTTGACGATACATATAGACATATATATATATATCGCCACAAACAGAACCGCCCGGTAAAACAGTAGGCAGAGAGAGAGAAGAGGACAACAAACGAGGGGCTGTGACAAACTGTTTCGTCGGAGTTTCACCGACTCATATATATCGATAGATATGTATATATATGACGATATATAGGTTTGTATATTTATATGTATACAATATTATTATTATTATACATATTGGGAATTACATATATATATATTTTTAAGGAAACGATGTTGGAGAAAGAAGAAGAAATGATTATAAAATGATCATGACTGAACAGCTGAATGAAATAATGATGACATTAACCAAAATCATTAAACGCACCCTAGGCAGTCCGCCGGCATAGTACTCGAACGAACTTCCCACCTTTTTTTTTTTTTTTTTGGAGTATTTCTGTCTCTAAATCTCGTCAGATTCACCTGGTGAGTTGAGGCGGGGACACTCACA
>BFEA01000655.1:86626-101800 GCA_003427395.1 Chara braunii
TGTGTGTGTGTGTGTGTGTGTGTGAGAGAGAGAGAGAGAGAGAGAGAGAGAGAGAGAGAGAGAGAGAGAGAGAGAGAGAGAGAGAGAGAGACCCATCATCTAACCACCAGATTGCTAATGACACTGTTTCGCTGGACATCCATCCAGGCAATATGGGCCTTGCATACATCAAGGTGAAAAGTTTTGCGCCAGCATGCACGCTGCGACTCTGAAAAAATGGCTGGGAAACGTACTGGTGATCTATGAAAAATAAAAAAAGAGAGAGAAATCGACAACAGGAGGCTTGCTACTCCAAGCATGGCTCATACAAGTTTTGTTTTTATGTTTATTAAACTTTATTTGTATTGAAAAGAGCATTGCACTGAGAGTAAGAAGATGCTGATCGTGTCCTTTGATTGTGCAGCCCAAGCCTCCATTGTCAGCCACGGTGAACAGCTTCGGCAGATATGCCACGGATCATATGCTACAGATTAAGTGGAAACGTGGCGAAGGGTGGGGGACACCATCCATCAAGCCAGTTCAAGCTTTTGAGCTCCATCCATTTGCACAGGTATCATAACGATAAAAAGTAAAAAAGGAGAAAAAGAAAAAAAAAAAAGAAAAGAAAAAGAAAAGACTTGAGCCATAAAAAGAACAGGCTCCAATTCGGATGACATCATGACACTCGTATACCCTCTCTTTTTTTTTTCTTCTTTTCTTTTCTTTTCTTTTCTTTTCTTTTCTTCTTCTTCTTTTTTTTTTTTTTTTTTTTTTTTTTTTTTTTTTTTTTTTATATATATATATAAATTTTGTCCGGGACTGATGTCGAAAAAAAAACGGAAAAAAAAAGACAGCATCAATCATGTTGTTTCGCGGCTCTTGAAATTCCTGGCCTCACGTCCCACCGACGGCCATAGAGTTGAAATAGCTCAAATGTGGGACACATTTTTTTCTTTCCTCTTTTTTTTTTTAATTAAAAAAAGGTCAATTCTTTTAAGTCCAACCAAATCAATTCGTACCTGTAGACTCTGGACAGGATGGCCTTTCAGGCATTTGTAATTTTGTAGTATTACTGGTTACCCCGTAGCAGCCAGCCCGAGTCCAAGCCTTCAACGAGGGAACATGGGGGGGCTGCACCCGCCCGGAAGGTGGGTGATACCGGCCAGGGGTCGGCCGGTAGGTAACATCAGGACCGAGCTTCTCCAATGTGCCACTCGCTGTGCCTCCCCTCCACCTACAAACACATCAGCAGTCTCTGCTTCAATGTCACTCGGGGGGACACATCAGCAGTCTCTGCTTCAATGTCACTCGGGGGGACCAACGGGCTATCTCTAGGTGGCGGGCACCAAACATGCAACACATTTTGGGACAAAGAAGACAAAATAAGAATAATTGAAGAAAAAAAAAAAAATCCTTTGGCCCTGTTTCGCAAAAAGACAATCCAGGAATGGGACGGATATCTGTGGCTGTGACATGGCATCGTCAGGTCATATGAACACTGGCACTTTCCTTCATGCATCTGACCGCTATTACGGCTGGACCTGGATGAATGTGTCCACCATCGCGTCCAGAGCTTAGTATAAAAAGTCCTAGTGTGATTATGGGCCTCACTCTACTGCTCTAGACATGCACAAAAGACAGAAATCATGGTGGTGTATCTTTCCATGTTCTAGCGGAAGATTCGCTCTCGTTTTGCACATGTCAAGAGTAGTGGAGTGAGGCCCTATGCCCTCACGCTAGCAATTTCCCAAATGTATCCGACAACTATCACTGCTCAACCCGGATGCATCTGACAACAGTCAGACTCCCACCTGCTGGACCCGGATGTCAGCAAGTGAATGTGGACACAGCTCCCTGGGAGGTGCATCCACCGCCCCGCCGAAAAGGACAGTCATTTTTCAGGTCTTCATGCCAGCCTTCATGCCAGCCATCGCAGCAACGCTCTGACACCCGCTTCTGTCAGAGTATTGTGCCACTGACAAGGTTATGATGCCTCACCCGTACTTCGCTTGCCTTCACCGGTTGAATTAACACCCCCCGCACTATGTCTTCACCCGAGTAGCATGCCTGGTCATTATCGCTGTATTTAGGATGAAAGAAAATTGCACCAGATACACTTTAATACAGCCATTTTAGGCTGAACATTGCGCCATTTCAGGCTGAAAATTGCGCCAAATACAGCCATTTCAGGCTGAAAATTGCACCGAATACAGCCATAATGACCGGGCATTCTATTCAGGTGAAGATGGTAGCAGGGTAGTCACTGACAGTTCAAGTGCAAGTCCCATTTCCCGACAATCTACAGGAGCACAACAGAATGGCGCAAACCTCCCACTTCTTTGTTTACAAATGATGCCACAACGTAAATCGGATCGGACCCCTCGGAAGCAAATCTACGAGTGCTAGCAGTATCTTTCCGCTGCAGAGGCTAGAAACTTGACAACGGCCAGCGCAACGGAAGCTGGTGGGACTTGGCCACCGGATGGAGCACTGATCAGATATTAACCTGATACCACACTTGATCTTTATTGGCCAAAAGGCCCAGAAAGGTATGGCTCCGTCTTTATGTCCTTTTTATGGCTCGACCTTCATACCGTTGCGTGGCTCCACCTTATCCTTTCAAAACATCCACTTTGTACTGTATATCCTTAAGACACCAGTTCGCCCGAAGCTAAGTCGGGCTCTTACAGGTTTACGCAGTAAGGTCATGACGCTTTGGGCCTTGGCTGGTAGTGAGAGCGGAAGCCACTATGGAAAAAAAAAAAAAAAAAAAACAGTCAGAGGCTTGTGCGCCTAGGAAGGTAGCTTTGCCAATTTCAGGCAAAGCTGGAAAATTGGGAGCTGTCAGTTTGTGGCTCCAACTTACCCAGAGAGAGAGAGAAGGGAAGGAGGGAAGGAGGGAGAGGAGTAACAGAAGGGAAAGAGGGAGACCAGGAACAGGATGGAAGGTGCGTTCCACGTGCTTGCAGAATGGAGGCATGGCAGCGTGGCAGTGTAGCATTTGAGACATCCGTTAATTGCTGCAACGAGGGAGGCAGCTTTTTTTTTTTTTTGTTTTGTTTTGTTTTGTTTGTTTGTTTGTTTGTAACCCAGGTTGCCTATCTATCCAAGAGTCTATTTAAACTTAGTCCTCCCTTAAACCATACCATTGCAAATCAACCAGGGAGAATTCCGAAGGAGGGAAAAAGTCTGGGAAACAATCGGGAGATCTGAGGGAGTCTCCAGGCTGAAGTGTAAACCAGTTAGGAAAAACAAGCTGGAAGTCCCGTTGAAGATGACCCACTGTTTCCGCACCTGGCCAAACCACCTCGCCCAGTCCCCTCCCTGCAGTTTTCCCCAGCCAGTCCAAATTAAACTCTTGACTGTGTTGTAGAATATCGTTTTTTTGGTGAAAAAGCATTAATTTGGTTTTGAGAGTCGACCAGTGAGCTCTGATTTCTGTTTGTATGAATTGGACAATAAGTTCAACAACCTCCAAACCTTCCAAACGAACTCCTCCTCTTACTTTGACACACCACATGGTCCCCAACATCGCTTTACGACCAATTTCAAAAAGGTCCCTCTGAAACTTTGAAAGAGAGGAATCAAGGGGCTCCCATCAACCGAGTACAATTGCCCTCCAATCCCAAGGCCAGTCCTTTCCTGTCAGACTTCTCCAGATGCAGTCCCATCTCCTCCATAAGAGGAGCGATCCTGGACATTGCAAGAAAATATGTTTGATGGTTTCCCGAATTCTCCTTGTGGGAAAGGTTGATTGGCAAAAGGGACACCAAGGGGTGGCCAAACCTTGCTGTTCTAGTGACGAATGATCAAGTAGCCAATCATTTGTAGGTAGGCAGCGATGAGCGATCTGCCACAGGAGGGAAGCAAACTTGGCAGGGTGTTGTTTGACAAACTTGAAAATTTTCACATTCCTAAGAAGTTGTGAGTCTGCATTCAAATGTCGTGCCCACCGTTCTTGTTGGACTGCGGATATATCCACCTTAGGTCTTAGAAGCCTATAGGATGCCTTGACTGTGAGGGATTGTAACAAACTTGGTTTCCCCTTTTTGCTTGTTTGCCATATGCATTCCGCCGGGTCAAAAGGGAGTTCTGGTATAGGTATTTTAGGATGAAAAGCAAGCTAACCTTTGATGGAGGAGACAAAAAGAACTCTAATGCGATACATGTGGGTGAGGGGAAAAAAAAAAAACACCTTCTCTCATAAAGCAATTGAATAGTATGATCCCTGCCCATCGGTGTTATACCAACAATTGCTTCTTGGGGCAATAAATGTATCACTTGTCCTACCAAAAGCTGTCCATTTGTATCACATCCTGCCACCCAGTCTGCCTCCTTGAACCTGGTTCCTTTCATGAGTGTTTTAACCCAGTCTAACGGGATGGAGAAAATAATTTGGTCTAGATTTTGAGCTAGTTGGTGAGCATATCTTAGGGTTCCCTTCAGCTGATCTGCAGATTTCCAATTTTTTGTTCCAGGGTCCCATATGTCCTTGACCCTTACTATCCCTCGTTTGACCCATACGGACCACAGAGAGTCTGAGCTGTTGAAAATGCAGCCATTTTTGTCAATAATCCATCTGTTTCCAAAAAGAGGTTGGCGAAGTACCTCCTCATACCTTGAGGGAAATGGCATATCTGGCTGGCAATGGTAGGTGATGCCATGTTTTCAAAAGAACAACCCAGAAATTATCGAACAATAGATTCATTCTTGCTGCTCCTCTAACTCCTTCCTCCCTTGATTGTGCCCGAGCTCTAGGGATACGCCAAAATCTATCCTCCACCCAGGTGAGGGGGTGGATGGAGGGGTGATCACGAACGAGGGAGGCAGCTCAACTTCCACAAAGGGAAGAATTCACACTGGGATTCGAATTCACGGTCCACTCCTCATGTGGGCCCACCACTACGAGAATGGTGTCTATAGGGTCCGACACATGTCCGCTTGTAGGCCCATTTTGATTACTTAATTGGCAGGTCCCCCATGGTCCCCCATCGTGATAGACTCTTTTTTGCCTATTTCAAATTCGGGCAGGTCCTCCAACGTGGTGGACTCTTTTTGGAGTTCCTACCCCCCCTTGTAGGTGCTCACAGGACACTTTTTTTTTTTTTTTTTTTTTTTTTTTGAACCCTACCTACCTCATCGTTCTGCTTCCTTAGCGTAACCTCTGCTTCCCCATCTACGGAGCCACTTGTTGGCCCTACCTCGGATATACTGGACAGCGGTTGCAGACACCAGCGCTAGGCTAGGACAACCTCTCCCAGACCCAGTTGAAGCACTACCTAGCGAGCCCCGTCGCACGGGCACTTCGGTCGCTAAGCATGATCGTTCTGTACACTTTGTTTTTTCCTATGAGCACCAGCCCGGGTTGGTCAGACAGGGAATATTCCGTAGAGCCTCCCCTAGGCAGTGTGTACTGGTTCTACCCTGACCAAGGTCTTACCTGAGACAGCCCTTCTGACCCAACCCGGGCACCATGTTCCTAGCATAGCCTACTATTATTGCCGTATAAGGCCTGTATTATAGGTTGTGTTATTGTTGTGGTTAGTTGAGGGGCAAACTTATCGATCCTGTAACCCGCACCAGTTCGCCACAGGCGCGATTCCTGCCAGGGAAAATCTCCGGCCCACCCCCCCTTGCACCCCTCAGTTGGTTATTAGTTACCAGTTATGATCCCCAGGCCCGTCCGGAACCGGATGTTTCCACGGAGCCACCCTAGGCAGTGTCTTACCTAAGCCAACTCTAGACCATTCTGGGCGCCTAGTTGGCTTATGTTATGGTTGTTATGAGTACAGCTCCGGGCCAGTGCGGAACCGAATGTTTCTACCGAGCCACCGTAACCCAATTCTAGACCAGCCTGTGTGCCACTCCAGGCTAGTCCGGAACCGAATGTGTCCTCGGAGGCACCCTAGGCAATGTCTAACCTATGCCAACTCTAGACCAGCCAGAGGCTAGTCAGGAACTGAAGGTTTCCACGGAGCCACCGTAGGCAGTGTCATCACCTAAGCCAACTCTAGACTAGCCTGTGTGCCACTCAGACTAGTCCGGAACTGAATGTTTCCTCGGAGCCACCCTGGGAAGTGTCTTACCTATGCTAACTAGACCAGCCTGTGTACCTATCAGGGTTATATTATAGTTGGATTATTTTGTCGTTACATGCTCCCCAGTCTTCAATCCCCCAATCTTGCTGGACAAGAGGAGCACCCCCCTCCCAAAGGTTGTCTACTCTTCTCCTTTCCCTAAGTAGTTCAACTGATCACCCCTCCCATAGGGCTGTCCGCAACTCCACCCCAATCTCCCACCCTCCTAAAGAATGGTTACGGGCACAATCACTATGCTAACATGGAAGTGTCCTAGCAGAGGTGGCGCCCAAGAGTCCCTCTTACCTGAACCTCGAACCCACAACCTCTCCCAGGACATGGCAATGCTCTAACCACCTAAGCTATCGTGCTTGCTGTCCTGGGAGCTACCACAGCTATGCTAGGTTGGGGGACTACTCGGTGGGGTGTCAAAGTAACACCAACCCAAGAATGAGGTCGATCAGAATCAAAGTTCAAACCCAAAACCTGCCCCTTGTGATGCCGGTGCTCTAACCAACTGAGCTACCACGTTTCGACTTTTGGCGTATTTCAAACCCCACCCGTGTCGAAGTTGCTATTTAGTGTTTCTTTTGCCTTGTCAAACTCCCAGTAGTATGGATTCCGTACATCTGTGCCTAAGTCCTTTTTTTTTTTTTTTTTTTTTTAGGAAAAAGGCCCTTGTGCAAAACCTCTATCCTGGTGGTGGTAAGAGAACCACCGGGATTGAGGCTTTTGCCTAACAGGCCGCTCCGTGCAAGCACAGATTTGAACCGGCGACTTCGGCCTCAAGAGCCAAGTCTCTTAACCACTACAGCCAGGACACGGTGCTCAAAAGTGGAATCGTACCGGTCGTGATATCCACCCCACCGCTGCAAGGCTGTAGTGTCCAACTCAACACACACCACACACAACACCCACGGACACGACAATTCTCGTACACTTCGCTCTGTAGTCAGCACGTAACCCCCGCTGGTACTCTTACCCTCTCACACAGATGGGACTTGTCAATGCCCGTCGGTTCACGGGCGCTTCCGCAGTAGTATGGATTCCGTACATCTGGGCCTAAGTCCTCCTCCGTGCAAGCACAGATTCGAACCGGCGACTTCGGCCTCAAGAGCCAAGTCTCTTAACCACTACAGCCAGGACACGGTGTTCAAAAGTGGATATCCTAGGTTGTTAGTTAGTTAAAAAAAGAAAAAAAAAAAAAAAAAAAAAAAGGCCTGCTTGTTAGTGTTTTTTTTTGCCTCTTAGGGCTACTCACACTTAGACTTTTCTACTTATTTGTGGACAGAACTGTGGCTAGATGCATACAGGTGTGCCCAAAATTGCAGTCTGATGCATTTTGGAAAGTGCTAGTGCGAGCACGCCCTTACAAACTCATATTCTGACGGAGACGTAGTTATTTAAAAAGAAAAAGAAGGCCGCCCACTATGCTCTCCAGGCCGCGAATCTGAGGATCATCTCAGTCTGTTCAAGCAGCTTTGATGACAACCCGAGTGGATGCTAGGGTTGCTGGTAAGAGCAGACACCACTAGCATTCCAGGGGGAGGCTCCATCTATTGGTGGGGAGCTTCACCTGCTGGAAACCGGGTCCAGCGTCCCTTTAACATCAGGTAACATCAGGTAACCGAATTTGTTGGAGGAGAATGCAACTGAAGCCTGTCAGCATTGATTGCCGTCGATCCCAGGGGATTGGCTGCACAGGTTGCACTACCCTCTGACCCGGAATAGAATGCTGTCTCATCATCAATGTATACAAGCTATTTTTCCAGTCGGATACTGATCATACAGTCATGATGGGGGTGAGTTGTGTTCAGGGGTAAGAAGGTAGTCCCAGTGTTTAGGGTGGCAGCCATGATGGAACCGGTGTGGTGCCAGACTAACTGAAGGGTCTGTTCTTCTTCTTTTCTGTTCTTTTCTTTTTTTTTTATATATAAAATCCCAGGGTGTTGTAGAGGCAGAGGACTAGACCCGTGGTGATGCCGGGTCGCTTCTTCTGATATTTCACTATTTAGTTTTATACTGTAGGCTGCTTGCCTTGCCCGGCCATGCAGCCCTGGCAAGTCGCCCGGGGGTCACCTGCACCTGCACGGGGCACCCTGTGCAGGCAAAAATCAGCCCTTTTTTTCTCTTCTTCTTTTTTTTTTCCTGTGGGTGAGGACTTTCTGCACATCCCCAGAGGAGCCCAAATCCAGGCTCCTTTCTTTCTTCGAGTGATGGCTGTCAACTGGGGTATAAACTGGTTTTCAAGGGACTAAAGGGGTTTAAAGGGGGCTTCCTTCGATTGATTCTGTTGTTTTCTTTCTTATCTTCGGTTCCATGAGGAATTCTGATGTGACCCTCACCCAAACGTTGTTCACATTGCAATTCTATACAACCTTTTTTTTTCCCGGAATTTTTTGAATTCCTCCCCCCAACCCCCCCCCTTTGCGCTGGGGCTGCCCGGAACCCTACCGGGGGTTCATGCCTGGCTGGGCACCCGGGCATGTATCCGGGCACAAGTTGGGTGTCGGGGCGCCCAGGCAAACAGCCTAGATTATACTATTATTTAAACTTATTTTTGGATAAAAAACAACCTACTTTGAGAGGATGGCCGTCACCGATGGACAATATGGACTGTGAAGGGAGAGCGATGTTTTTTCTCTCTGTTTTCCCCTTAAAGTTTTCTTTTGAATTATTTTATTATGTTCAACTGGTTGCATCTGGATTTGAACTTGGGTAAAAGGCAAAAGAATAATACGCCAAATGAGGTGGGAAAAAAAATAAAAATAAAAAATGGATTCGAACTTGGGTCTGTATGTCAAAAGTTCATGCGTGCATCAAACTTCTATAGGCGCATAGAATGACGTTCTGGCCTGTGGTGCTGTTGAGGGGAAAAAAAAAAGAAAAAAAAAAGAGAAAAACGAAATTTGTTGTTGATAGTCGTGTGTGGCTTGGGAATGTGTTGTTGTCGCAGGTGTTTCATTATGCACTCACATGTTTTGAGGGAATGAAGGTATGCTTCTCCTGTCCATATCACTCCCCTCCCCTGTTTACCTCTGCTCTATACATATCGCACCCACACTTCTCTGCCGCAACCCACCCTTACATAAATTGGTATCCACCGTATCCGGTACTTCTCAGCCGGATGTCCTGTTGAACCTGGAACATTCCCAAACAGAGCCCGTGAGCTTTGCAGTGATTGTGATTGACTTTGAAAAAGCCTATGACCACGTTGACTGGGGCTTCCTGGATTGTTGTCTCCAGAAAGATGAACGTTGGGGAATCCTTTAGATCTTGGTCCGCTATAATGCACAGATCGGCTGCCACAAACATAATGATAAATGGCCATTTATCTCCACCATTTCAGCTTCAGCTTCAGCTATCAGTTAGACAAGGTGACCCATTGGGCGCTCTTCTATTCGTGTTAGTCATGGAAGCCCTGGAGGCCATGATTCGTGAGAACGCGGATATAGAAAGAATTGACATCCTAGAACTCCCTCCTCATCTCGTACCATTAACCTCCCTCCCTCTTCGCAGATGACCTCACTGTCCTCATCAAGGCACCAAGCCCTAGTGTCAACCATACGAACCTTTGAGATTGCCGCGGACATGAAGGTGAATTGTGGGTCCAAAACTGAAGGCTGGTGGATGAACTTGCTGCACCCGCATCCCCCGCGAGAGCCACAACTAACTGGCATCGCTTTGAGGAGGCCATAACTATTCTGGGCATTAGACTCACAGCCCTAGGGCCCCCTACAGATCATGGACACTCCTTGGTAGAAACCTGTCTGCGTAGAATGGGATGTATTGTACACCACTCTGATAGGTAGAGCTTTGGCCATCAACCATGCAATCTTGGAAACCATATGGTACAAAACAATATCATTGGAAATACCGAAGAAACATTTGAAGGAACTTCAAGCTGCGGTGTCCGCCTTTCTATGGAAGAATGATCATCAGCAAGTAAAGTGTTTCAAAAGAGTTGGTTGGAGATATGTCACCCAACCAAAGAGAGTGGGAGGACTGGGCCTATTGGACCCAGGGGACCAAATTAAGCCTCTAATTTTCAAGGTCACAACCAGGATGCTTATGGCTAATGAGCTCCCCTGGCTAGATCCTGCTTACTTTCAGTTAATTTCATCTCGCCCCACTCTCCCCCATCACAAACCCGGTCCAACCGTTAAGATGGTTGACAAAAAAAAAAAAAAAAAAAAAAAAAAAGATGGTTGACGAATAGGGGGTGGTCTATACCAAGCCCTCCAAAACATAGGAGGGATGGCACGACTTGCAATAGTATCAGGTGGGACCTCAAAAGAGATCCTTTGTGGGACAATATTCTACAACTATGGAGAGAAATGGCATGAAATTTGGAGACAGCCTATCGTTGGCAATCCACAGATCAACGACGCCCACATCATGCCCACCTCGCACAGAGCACTTCAGTGCCAAATACTCCACTGATGCCTGCCCACACCAGACTGGTTAACATCCCACTCTAACTCGGAACAGAATGCCATCCTGTCTCCGATGTGCACACTCTGTGGGCCGGACGAACCGCGCAGACAAGCAGACTTGGAACACTGTCTACTTGCCTGCCCCATGGCCACTCTGGTTTGGAAATGGTGGGATGCGCTTTGGCACTACCTTTCTGACCAGAGGCATTCCAATGGGACATACGACTTATCTTGGTGTGATGACCTGCTGACTACCCCTCCTGTTGGTCAATATTTCAATGCAACTTCCTTAAAGTTTAAACACACATGCTTGGTCATCCTTATGGCCATATGGAGGATGCGCTGATCGGTCGAACGACAATGGGGAGCTTTCACTTTTCCTCACGCCAAAGGAGAGATGGCGGACTTCATTAGAGAAACCATAGCAAAGGCCCATAATTGACTTCAAGCAGATCTATAGAATATGACAAATCAGGAGACCAGGCAACTGGCAATCACGATGTTCAGAGACATGTGGTTGGATCCACACAACTTGGTTTACCGATGCCAGAACGACGCTGGCCGGAGCTGGGCGTTGCCCTGTAACCTGTAAATGGCAGGAGTGTGAGGCCTTGTAGAGAGATCTGGGGCTTGCTGAGGGTGGAAGGCATTCCAGTGGTGAACCGGGGGGGGCTGCAAGGAGGCGAGAAGAGATCAGCTATGGTTGATGTTGGTTAGGTTGGTTTTGTCTCTGAGGTACAGTGTCCTTTTTTTTTTTTTTTTTTTAACAAAACAGCTCCATCTATTGGTGGGAAGCATCACCTGCTGGAAACCGGGTCCAGCGTCCCTTGATTGTACAGCTTGAATACCATATGTGAATAGGAATAAAGAAGAAACAATGTTCTAGAAATGAAGGAGATTGTCACACACTTCCTGTCAACAGAAACTAAAAGAACCACACTACCTCTTCATCCTGTTCAGGACGCCAGATATACCTGTTGAAGCTAGCAGTACTGATTCTATAAACCATACCATGAACTKGGAACAAGGGTAGTAGCTGGGAAAGGAAAGGGATCCGGGAAATCTGATAACGGACGCATGGGAACAGTTGCGTCAATGGAAGTCCAATCATCAAAGACCAATTTGTAATCTCTTTTCAGAACAGTGCCATCCACMTTTCCAGSTCCATTCCAAACRASGCAACCAATTCTCCTGTCCTGGTTTCCGCCCAGCCAATTACGACTGAATTTACGAAAATGGTCTTGGATTTCTGTTTTGTCTGAGAGGAATTGAACTTTTTCTTTTGTTCGTTCCCATTTGCTCAATATATCTGTCTGATTTTGTTGTTTAATATTGTCTGTAAATTCAAGGCCATCTAGTCTAGCTCCTTCCCATTCATACGTGCATCTCCTCATCCATATGGCCCGCAACACCGCTCTTCTCCCCATGGTAAAAAGATTTTCCACAAAGTCCCCATCATTTCCTACTAATTCCGGCTCTGGATTCCAGGTCTCAAGAAGAATAACTTTCCATCCCCATGGCCAAGGAACCTGTGGGACTAATCGTGACCAGATTCGATCCCACCACCTCCAAAGCCATACTGAACTCGGACATTGCATAAAGATATGCTCTATAGTTTCAGGGTAGATTCTGCTTGGGAAGGCTGATTTGCATAACTTACACCATCTTTCTGCTAGTCCTTTTTGTTCCAACAAGGATCTGTCAATCAGCCAGTCATTTACTGGTAGACACCTATGTTCAATCTGCCATTGGAGTGAAGCGATTTTGACCGGTTTTTGCTTAACTGCTTTAAACCACCTGACCGACCTCAAATCTTCTTGACTAACATTTAGCTGTTCTCTCCATCTGGTGGAAATCTTGTCTTTTAAATTAATTCTAGGGCGAAGCATTCGGTTTGAGGTACAGTGTCCTGGTACAGGAAGGGCTAAGAGTTGTACTAGGACTAGGATTAGGAGGCCAGAATAACTGATATAGCATAATCTTCGATATTTTTTCATATATTTGAATCATCATTCTCATTAGCATCATTATCATCATGGTCATCATCATATCCATTTGAGGGATGCTGAGCCCGGTTCTCAGCAGTTTCGGTTCGATTACTCCAGGCAGACTGTGAGGAGCCCGACCTCAATCTTATTATTGGTAATATCAGCCTTGGGCACCGGGCCCCGTCATTATTAAAAAAAAAAAAAAAAAAAAAAAAAAAAAAAACAAACAGGGACACTTGTGACGCTCTAACCTCACGCCCCGTACTGTCTTTCGGTCAGAGTTGTGTTTTGTTCTGAAAAGGCCCTGAAAGACAGTGAGATGGGGTGTGCCAAGGGTTTTTGGGAAATTGAGTGTGGGGACTCAGATGGAACGGAAATCCCTCGTGTGGTTCCAGTTTTAACGAGAATGGGTCTCTATCGCATGGGAAAGGAACAAGTGCGGTTTTCAAACATCCACTCAATCCAAAAAGTGTCGCTGTACTTGTGCGCGGGCTACCGACTGTCTCTTAGAGTGAAAGGGCGAAGGAACGCACGCGGGATCTCGTTTTCGGATCAGATCCCGACGCCGCTCATTGCAAAGTTCCGAGTCCGACGTGGAGGGCCTCAACCGGGTCGCTCGTTCCTTGTGTTCGTCTTCGCCACATGTTCGGTAGTGGAACCCCCTTTTCCGATAACGTTCTGCGCGGCGACACTCACTGCACAGAGTGTTGGGCCAATGGGGTGCCACCGCAGTCCACGGGATGATGATCAACTCGTTAAAAGGCAACAACCGTGAATACGGGGGAAAGTGAGTGTCAACAATGACAAAACCAGCACTTACAAATCTGGAACACCTCATTTTTGGCGGCAAATAGTATCTTTCGTTGATCTTGGCGATGGCTTCCCGTACGTCCCACTTGCATACATGTGTTATGTCCTCATTATAGGGGAATGACCGAGATGGGGGTGCGGAATGTCGGCACCCGGTCGGGTTAGAATGTTCGGTCGACATGGTACGAGTAGAAACCAGGTTGCGCCCACCTACTTGGTCTTTTATTCATTCACAGAAAATACGCAGACATCGCAACATGCATCAATTTCCAATCAGCATGCAATCTAATTCAATCGAGAGATCAATCGGCTTACATTCGTGCAACCGTTAATTCATTCCTACCAGCAAACAAGAATTTTGCATGCATCATCAGGTGTTAAGTAGCTCGGGAAAGAGAGGGAACTGACAAGATCACTTGAGCTTTGCGGCTTCCAAATTCAACGATGCCCGTTCCCGCGGGATCCGATTGAACTTAGCCGAGCGAACAAAACAACACTTCAGGAACTCGTAGGGCCTTTGCCAATGCATTCAGCTATTTATGATGGAAATACCAAAAAGCAAGGGAAAGAGAGAGGATGAGAGAGATGTGGACAGAGGAGATATAACTCGAAAGAAGGAAGAGAGTGAAGACACGAAAAGAGTAGGAAGCACGCAAAATAGATCAGGGGACCAAAACCGGCAATTTGTCATGAGCTTATCTTCCAGACAGAGTAAGAGAAAGAACCGTAGAACCCATGCGAGCAAGCCCCTCGCTCTTTGATTATGGACCCAGGCCATACAACCTCTCAATCACAAGCACATTTCAACACTTTGGCACTGGCGATCCCGGCCGCCACATACCTAACCACCACACGGTCGTCACCCCGCCTACTGAGCTCCTACACTGACCGGTCCAGATCCCACAGTTCGTCGCGGCCACCTGACGCTCAGCCTTGCGGAACCATTGTTAGCTCGTTAGGACTTTCCGACCCGCCGTGCATTCCCATCACCTAGCCACGACTTCCCGGAAGTTGGCTGATGGGTTGAGAGAGAGCTTTTCGGACGCGCTTGCGAGCAGGAAGGCAGCAAAGGGAGAAGTATGGGGTGAGGGTTGGGAGGAGTGGAGTTTAAGATGATCGCCCACAAAAAGCCATATCGATCCCGCAAGCTCTTCACGCAGCCAGTCAGTTTTTTTTTTTTTTTTTTTACCGGGCCCTGTGCCCAAGTGCAGGGAGAAGTTTTTTCTCCTTACACGACGTCGATGAGTGGCTTCGAGTGCCTTGGGCGGGATCAATAGGGAGTTCTGTCGTCGGGATGTAGGCGTGAAGGAGAAGAGCGCAAAACATAGCGCAGAGCAGATCCAAGATTCAGACGAGAAGAAGTGAGGGTGAAGCACGAGAGGGAGAGAGGGGATCGAAAACAGTTACAGGCGAAGGGGAGAAGGCGCGAAGAAGAGATTAGGGAAGATGGCACGGGATGAGCGAAGGGTGCAGGGGGAAGTTCGCAGATGCCGCGCTAATGCTTTGAGAGAGAAGAAGGACCTTGAAACAGTTGTGTTCCTACCCCAAAATTATTTCAAGAATACGAAATTCAAATGTTATACAGGCGCACAGATTTGAGCCCGCAAAAGTCCTACGTCTATCCAGTTGCCTACTGAAAATTCACCGTTCTTTCAAGGGCGGATACGGGAAATTCTTAATGCAAGAAATGACACGTCAAGGGAAAAGACGCCCGTAAATTCCGGAATTCCAACCACCAAACAAAATTCATAGCACGACGTTCTCTAAGGTGTGCGAAACTCCTACGTGCATGCATGAATTCCGAAAGGGAAAGAGGAAAAGGAGCCGTCGTCTTGGGTTTGGGAGGGCCTGAATGGCCGACATCTTCATACCTTGGTAATTCAT
>BFEA01000655.1:154925-167193 GCA_003427395.1 Chara braunii
TACACTAGGGGAAACATCACCGAAGTATCACAAGATGAAGCGCAACACCCCCAGGCACCCAAATCAACAAAATGATAAGTTTGACATCACCTACATTAGGGGAAACGTCACCGAAGTATCACAAGATGAAGCGCAACACCCCCAGGCATCCAAATCAACAAAATGACAAGTTTGACATTACCTACACTAGGGGAAACATCACCGAAGCATCCCAAGATGAAGCGCAACACACCCCAACACCTAAATCAACAAAATGACAAGTTTGACATCACCTACACTAGGGGAAACATCACCGAAGGATCACAAGATGAAGCGCAACACCCCCACGCACCCAAATCAACAAAATGACAAGTTTGACATCACCTACACTAGGGGAAACATCACCGAAGTATCACAAGATGAAGCGCAACACCCCCAGGCATCCAAATCAACAAAATGACAAGTTTGACATCGCCTACACTAGGGGAAACATCACCGAAGTATCCCAAGATGAAGCGCAACACCCCCCAGCACCTAAATCAGCAAAATGACAAGTTTGACATCATCTACACTAGGGGAAACATCACCGAAGTATCCCAAGGTGAGGCGCAACACATACATCCACCCGAATCAGCAAAAATCGAAGTTTTGGCAAGAGGAGGAGGGGGAGGAGGAGGAGAGGGAGAAAGAAAAGAAAAGGGAGAAAAAAAGGAAGAAGAAGAAGAAGAAGAAGAAGAAGAAGAAGATGAAGAAGAGGAAGAAAGAAAAAGGAGAGAAGAAGAAGAAGAAGAAGAAGAAGAAGAAGAAGAAGAAGAAGAAGAAGAAGAAGAAGGAGGAGGAGGAGGAGGAGGAGGCTCCCCTCCTCTTTCACTCACCTCTCGCTGGTCTCTAGGCAGCGGAGCCCCAATGCTTGGTCCTAGCCTCCTGAGTATGGTTTTTCCTCTCTCCCAAGCTCTCTCCTCCTTCCCTCACACCTTTCCTTTAGCTATGGCAGATTCCTACTTCTAAGGTTGTGGAGTCCTTCCCTCTAGAAGGGCTATGGGGACCCCTTTCAGCCTCTCCTCCTACTTCGCAGCCTGAGGGTTATGGCGGACCACTCTCCTTGCTCCCTCCTAGCCTCTAGGTCACCTTTCTCAGCTTTACCACCATAGCCAGGCTACATGCTAGCTCCGGCTCTCACTTCCTTGCTCTATCTCACTAGTACTCACTCACGGACTCATTTGGGCAGCATGGGCACCTCTCATGCTCAAATGAGAGTTGCCGCCTACACCTCCAACTTATATAGGCTGGAACAGGCGCACCGCCCAACCTCTAGGCCCCTCCAAGTGCCTCTAGGTGTAGCGAGGTACCCCAAAGGCCAAATTTCCGGTTTTGGCCTCTCCCGGGGTACCTGGGCCTCATTTTGGCCAGGAACATGCAGTCCGAGAGGCTGGTACCCTCTCGGACTACCCCTTGGCCTACCCCGGCCTCTTTTTACCTCCAAAAGTGCTGTATTTTTGGGGTACCCTTTTCCAAAATGCAGCCTTTACTAAAAATTGAGGGCCTCAAGGCCCATTTTTCGCCTTTTTCTTGGTTTAGGCCTCCTTTGGGTAGGCCGTTGCATTTTTCCAAGTGGCGGCACAGATCTCAGCCTTGGATTTGGCTGAGATCTATGGTTCTCATCATTCCGAGTTACTCCAAGCCCACCCCTTGCTCCAATTTTGAGTCTTTTGTTCAAATTTTCAATTTTTTTGATGTACCTGGCCCAAACCTTGGGCCAAATTCGCAGTTTTGTCTTGTTCCTCTCTTCGCTTTCCCTCCATTTTGCTGCCAACTCATTCCGGAGCTAGCCGTTTTGTGTCAACCCACAAAAAATGGCTAGATCTCTTCCTCCGCCAGATCAGATTTCAGATCTAAGGCCCAAAAATGAGCCGGCCAACTCACATCAGCATTTTTCTTTATTTTTGTTGCTTAAATTCAGATATTGCAGAGAGAATGCCCCAAGGACCTTATCTCTGCAATCTGGACTGCCCTCCTAGGATCTAGGAGGGATGAGGTCATCATTGAGACCTGCCAGTCCCTACCGCTGCAGTCCCAACTTGGCGACACTTTTTCCTCCACTCATTCCTCTCCTTTGTCTCATTCTCCCCCTTTTTCTCCCTTTTTTCTCTCCTTCCTCCCTTATTTCTGTTGGGCCAAGTGTCCAACAGCTGTTTCTCCTCTTTCTAGCTGTTGGACCCTACCCAAGGTCTGATTTTGCAGCCGGCATATGGCCGTTACACCTCGGACTGCAGTAGTGGCACCCCCGAGGTCCAAGGAGGCTCCTTTTTGCTGCCGCTGCTTCCAGTTTCAAACCCCCTTGCTCCGATTTTCTCCAGCCAGCCTTCTCTCCACGTGGAGCCTTTGGAACTTCGTTTTTCTTGGCCTGGCTGGTCCGGAATAACCCAGACTGCTGGTCGGCCCCCTCTACCTTCCCCCCCCCCTCTTTTCCCCTCGGCACCTCCCGTCGGCGCTTGCTGCGGTGACACTCATCATTTTTATCCGGACCCCTGGCCTGGGCGGTCTCGTCCACCTGATATTATGCTATTTTATTTTTATCGTTGTCGCACTTGATCCAGGGTCCCCTTGGGTCACCCCGGGTACCTTCCGTCTTTCCCGTCTCACGCCCGTCTCCTCCGTTTCGTTGACAACTTCCGTTAGCGTCCGGCTTCTCCTCTTTTTCCATCGTTCCTAGCCCCTCCCCTTTTTCCGGCGTCATCCAGATTGACGACCCGTTCTCGCGCGCCCTCCTCCTTGGGCTGGTCGCCGATTATTCCGCCAATGGCTCCGACCTTCAGCCCCCGCCGGCGGCTTCCGACACTTTATACCGTCGATACCCGTCTTGCTAGTGGTCCCGCTGGTGCCGCCATTTTGTCTAGGCCCCCGCGCTCCCTGGCACTTCGGTCCGCCTGCATTACGTCTTTCCCTTGGTCTCACGCGGTTCCCGGTACTTTGCCCTGCCGGCACCACGCCGTCCCCTGGTCCCGCGTGGTCCCCGACACTTTATCCTGTTGGTACCGCCCCGTCCTTCGATCCCATGTGGTCCACGACACTCCTGCCCCCCTTGTACCACGTCTTTCCTAGGTGCTCCTGTCGTCCTTCCGCCTTACAGCGACCTCCGCCCCCAGCTCCTATTGCGTCCCACATGTTATTCCGTTCCGGGTGCCGGCTCCCACCTACCCTGCGGTCTCCCTGACCCTCCTGCCGCCACGTCGCGTCAGCGCCTTGCGTCATGTCCCTTCCCACTTCCTTCCTTCCCTTGCTGCGCACCTCCTATGCTACTATCGACTTCCCGGCGACCCTTCTCCGTCCTTGGGGAAAGAGTCGCCCCTTCTGTTCTCTCACAGTCCTTTTGTCGCTTCCTGCTTTAGACAACCCCTTCCTAGTCTGGTGGCCCCGACGACTCTGGGCAGCCTCTGACTTCCTACTGTCCGTGCCCATGCTTCCACTCTTTCCAACATTCCTGCTTCCGGTTTTCTCTGTCGTGCACAAATTGGTCATATACAGTCTCTCGAGTGACGGGAAATCATTCGGGCCTTACCAGTCCCGACATCGGCCTCGTTGAAACAATTTTAACAAAATGCTAGAAAGGAGTGAATCTGAAGATCAGGGCTAACTCAGCGATTAAGCGAGGCGATGGTGATGGCGGTCAAGCAGAAGGAGCTCCGCCGGGGTCAGTGGTAACAGGTGCTCGAGACTGGTCACCCAGACCCCTGCCGTTAGACTCGGGCGAACGAGCTCAAGGATAATGGACCTGGCGGAAGGAAGGGTCAGGTGGGGAAGTGGGGTTGGAGACCGGTGAAGGGAAAGTCCGAGATTCGCCGGACAGTCCCCTCAGCAAGCGGAAAGGTGGCAGGTCAGGTGCTCCCGAGGAAAACGCAGAGGCTGCAATTGCTAAAGCCGTAATTAACTCTCGGATGGAGGAAGGAAACAAGTATCGACTACACCGAAGTAGGGGAAGGTCTCATATGTGCCAGTCAGCCATCCAAGCGCCACCCCAGTTTCGTGCACCTCAAAGTGAGAAGGTATCGACACGTATCGACACTCTTCTGACCGTGTGAACAGTCCAATTTTGGAAAGCCTCCTTTAGTGATCTGTAGGATAGTTTTGAACCTACTATTTATTATTACTTACCTATTTTCTTGTTTGGTTAGCCCAAATCCTGATCCAATGACTGCTTCCTTCTCGTCAACTCCCCTTCCTGTGTTACGATCCTGGTCATTTCCCAAATGCAAATTCACAATGAAAGACAATGCCACCCAATTGCAAAAGAAATGAAAGCACTTGCAAAGAGACAAAGACCAGAGGAGAGGTAAAGAAGAAGAAGAAGAAGAAGAAGAAGAAAAAGAAGAAGAAGAAGAAGAACACCAACAAAACCAATGAGAATTCCCCCTTCTCTCTCCACCTTCCTCCTCCTCCTTTTCGTCATCAATCTTATTCTTCTCTCAACAATAATAATAACAATGAATGGATGAACCAGAATCAATATCCGAAGTTCCCTCTTACTGCTGACTCAACTCGACAACAACAACAACAACAACCAGTCCACCATAGCTATGGCTTCCCTCCTTCAGCCTCCTCTCTCATGCATAGGCTATGGCGGACTACTCCAAGCAGCTAGGGTGCTGCGCTGATGTCCAAGGGTCAACCCAAGCAGCTATGGTGCTGCGCTGATGTCCAAAGGACAACGCAGAGCAGCTATTTCGCTGCTGACTTGGTCCGCTATGCCTGACTCTGCCTCGAGCTTCCCTGGTGCCGCACTACCCCAACTGGGGCCTTCCAGACGCAGCGCCCAACAAGGTGATGAAGATGGTGTCTTCCATATCCAGGTAAGTGCCCCGCCACTCCTACCATGCCCCCTTCTTCCTCCTCCTCAAGCTAGAGTGCTCGCCATAGCCAGGCTGAGCTCTAGCGGCCCTTCACCCCCAAGCAGCGCTGCACCAGACCAGCGCTGCGCTCCAGCAGCATGTCGCCAATCCTTGCACACCGCAAAATGAGGAAGAGCTCCTTGCTCTTCCTGGAGATATAGCGTCCTACCGACCTCTTGGGCGGTGACTTCCTAGGCCGAGCGGCCTCCCAACAACCGGTACCTCCTCCCTTTCGGAGGGAAACATCATTGCAGGCTCTGCTATCCTCCCTACAGGCCCTAGACCCGGGCTACTTGGACTGGTACCGGCCTACCGCTATCCTACCGCTACTGGGCCTCTAAAAATGCCAACTTTTTGTCTTCATCTGCTCGGCCTCCAGTACCCGACACCCCTACCACTACTTGAGTGGTACCGGCCTACCTGCTACTTGAGTGTTTTTCCCCGCTGTTCTAAGTGTTGCGGGCATACCCCCGCTACTTGAGTGTTTCCCCCCTACAACCCTCAAAGTCACGGCCACAGGTAAGTACCGGCCCTGCAGGGCCCTTCAACCAACAAGTACCCTTGCGGGTCATACACACACTCAACCGACAAGCACTCAGACAGGTATACAAACCAGCAGGCACGCACACACACAAACATGGAAATCACAGCAGAATGCGGGAATTTCAGCAAGGCATTCATTCCAGCGGCAAATCCCAGAAATCAGCAGTGTTCTCAGTCTGTGTTTTTGGCGGGTTATTACATTACCCCCCTCTTAAGAGCGAGGTCCCTTCGAGGAAGTAACTCATTCAGAGTTGGCACAAAATGCGTCATAAGAGTAAATCGGAAGAAGAGAGTTAGTAAGTCTGTGAGGAGTTATGGTCGCAACAAATTTAGTAGTCTGTCCCTCAGCGATCTGTCGTTCATAAGCGTTCACAACACGGGGAGCACTCTTTAGCAACTTTTTTATGTCGATCCAGAAGAACTCAGTCAACGGGTGATAGAGGAAGTGAACCTTATACTGTCTGTTCCTCCCTCTTCCCTCGTGAGAAACGATTTTGTCTATCTCATGACTGCCATCGATAGGGCAAGGTATCATAGGGTTTCGGAAGGGAAACGTCTCATCATCAATGTGTGGAAACAGTTTTGACGCATGAAAGACCGGATACGTGCGCAGATGAGGAGGCACGTCAATCACATATGAAGGACCAAAATAATCCCCGACCACCTTCAGAATCTGCCAAGGGCCATAGTACAATGGAAGGAGTTTTCGTGATATGCCCTCTTCATCAGAGAACTCAGACATTTTAACCCAAACATAATCCCCTACTTCGAATTTTTCCTCTTTGCGCAATTTGTTAGCATGTTTGATCATGGCATGCTGGCGCTTGTTCATGGCTGCAATAACAGCTTTGAGCAAGCGCGCGTACTTGGCATTGTAGCCAGGCATGCCGGGCATCAGACCAGGTGACCGTTCAGGGAATAGATAGGAGAGGGGATTGCGCATTGGCCATTCATATTGCAACTGGTTTGGTGTCACGCCAGTTGCAGAGTGAATGGAGTTGTTATAGAACCCCTTTACCTTGTGCAGCTCCTTGTCCCACGTATTCTGATCTGGAACAATCAATGCGCGGAGTAGTTGGATGACAGTCTGGTTGATCTCCTCGGCCAAACCATTGGCTTCGGGGTGTCGACCAGAAGTCTTGTTCAGTTTAATGTCATAGATTTGAGAGGTAAAGTCCTTCCAATCTTCGTTGATGAATCTGGTGTCCCGATCACTCACAATAGTTTTCGGGACGCCAAACTGCAGAATGTACTGTTGATGGAATTCTTCGATGACAAGTTCAGTTGGGGCATGGGGAGGGAAAGGAATCAAGTTCAGAAATTTGGAGAAGCGGTCCACGATGACCATGACTTGTGAATTTCCTGCCTCACTCACCTTTCCCATGTCCGTGAAGTCGATGGAAATCGACTCACCGGGTCCATTAGGAATGAGGAGGGGTCTCAGCAGGTCATAAGGCTTATGCCTGTGGACCTTGGTTCTTTGACATACCTGACATTCAGCAATAAATTTCTGAGAAGATCCTTTCATTCCTGGCCAATCAAACTGCTGCAGAAAACTTCCATAAGTCTTCGCAAAGCCGAAATGTCCACTCCGACCATGTGCCAAATCCAAAAAATGAGTTCGGAGAGGCGCATGGTTGGGTACACACAAACGATCAAATTTCTCATACCGGCGGAACACAAGACCCTCGCATTCATGAAAATCAGGCTGACTGTTAGGGTCAGCCTTGAGCTGCTCAAGGATGGGACTAAGGTCCGGATCCTTGGCGGTGTGTTCGACCAGATCCTCCTTCAGTTTCCTTCGGAGGTCGTACGAACCCACAAGGCAAGTGAGGAATTCAGGATGGCGGGACAATGCATCTGCAACCCGGTTATAACAGCCTTTCTTATGTTTCAACTCAAAATCATACACGTCAATGTCATGCAACCAGCGGGTCAGCGTCGGAGAGAGATCAGTTTGTGTCTTAATCCACTGTAAGGTCTGATGATCTGAGTAGACCTTGAAGTGACGACCCAAGAGGTAGTGCTTCCAATGCGTGAGCGCCTCGCGCAGGGCGTAGAGCTCACGCATGTATGTGGAGGTAGCTACCTTGTGGTTGGGCATGCGTTTGCTGTAGTATTCGAGCGGGCGCAGACCATCACCATCATCTTGTTGCAGCACTGCACCAATCCCAAACTGGCTCGCGTCCGTAGTGACTACGAATGTGAGGTTGGGATCCGCAATGCGGAGCACAGAATAACTCACCAATGCCTCTTTCAAGGCTTGGAACGCAGTCTCACACTTCTGACACCATGCATAGGCAACATTCTTGCTGGTTAGTTTTGAGAGAGGGTGAGCAATGACAGAGAATTTGGGCACAAACTTCCAATAATACGAGGCCAAACCAAGGAAAGAATGCAGTTCGTGTACGTTCGCCGGTTGGGGCCACTCTCGGATGACCTCAACCTTGGTTGCCTTCGGCTCAAGGCTATTTGCAGACAACCGGTGCCCAAGATAGATGACGCTGTACCTTCCAAACTCAGATTTCTCCAAGTTGAGGTGCAGTTGCGCCTCCTTGAGGACCTGCAAAACTTCCTCAAGGTGCTTGAGGTGCTCTTCCATGGTTTTGTTGAAGATCAGGATATCGTCAAGGTACACAACCACAAACCTGTTGAGTTGATGGCGAAGTACCTTGTCCATGAGGCACTGAAATGTGGCCGGTGCATTCGTAAGCCCAAGGGCATAACGATGAACTCGTACAACCCATCGCGTGTTTTGAATGCAGTTTTGTGCTGGTTGCTCGGATCAACTTCAATCTGGTGGTAACCAGATTTGAGGTCGATCTTGGAGAAGACCTTGCACCCACCTGCCGCATCTAGCAGATCATCTATGCGAGGCAAAGGATAAGCATTTTTTCGGGTGATTCGATTGAGGCCACGATAATCAATACACATTCGGAGTTTGCCTCCTTTCTTCGGCACAAACAGGATAGGTGCACCGAACTCAGACTCACTAGACCTAATCCATCCACGGTCAATCATATCATCAATCTGCCTTTTCAACTCCTCCAACTCGCCTTGCCCCATACGGTAGACGCAGCCCTTTGGAGGAACACTCCCCTCTTTTATCTCGATTTTTTGACCGGACGCTCGGGAACTCCACGAGGTTCGGCCAGCACTTCAGGGAATCGATCTGATAGCTGGCGAATGTTTGTTGGGACTTCCAGTGGAGGATCATCCTCATCAGGAGAAAGAAAATCAGACTGAGAATTTACAGCAATGACAACTGGATTAGAAGTAGAGGTGGTAGAAGTAGAGGTAGAAAACGCAGCAAAAGTAGAAGGCACATGGATAGGCTTTACAAAAGCTACATGTACATGCTCAATCTCCTTGCGCCTGCGCACTGATTTGCAGAATTTGGTTGCACTTAGAAGAGTCACAGGGGACTCGCGCGTCTCATCCAATAGGATGGTACGCTCGTTCCCCTTGGCATCACGCACCACGAACTGGTTGTCCGCCCACGTGGTCCTTAGGCTATGAGCCTTTAACCAGCCCAAGCCAATGACCGCGTCGAACGGTCATTTGTCCATGACATAGAAGTTGAGCTCATGTGTGACAGTGCGATCTTTGTCAAAGGTGACGCGCACACCTTTGACGACATGTGTAGAGGTGACAACCTCTTGGTTGCCCACCTGGGTCTGACAAGGGTTCTGCAATTCCACTTGCTTCATTCCCAGGCCCGCCTTACGAATTCCGTTAGGAGAAAAAAAATTAGTGGTTGAACCACTGTCAATCAACATGCAGATGTATCGGCGGTTAATGAGCAGTTTAAAGAAGGTTAGTTCCACACTCCCTTGAACACGGCATTGCTGCTTGAGATGCAGCCAGTGTTTCATGTGGCCGTGGAAGTCAACTTCCTTAGACTCCTCCCAAGGCTTAGTGTAAAGTACATGAATTGCAGCAACCTTGGATTCAGCGTCGTTCCGGGCTTCAAGAGTGGGTTGTTGATCAGATTCAGGCTCATTAGAGGGGCCTGCAATTGATGTTCCAGCTTTCCTTGTTGTAGGGAGTGTTGATGACTCCTCTACGCCCTTTGCTTGTTTCCCTGCAGTCTATAACAGTCCTGCACAGCATGCCCAGGCTTTGGACAATGCTGACATATGCGCAGTTTAGATCTTCTTTCCCATTCCTTTTGACTGATATGGAGGGCTTCCCAAGGCTTGGTTGATGCATCCTCCGGTTTCTCAGGGATCTTTGCGTTCTTTGGGAGGTGGACAACAGTTCCCTTACCTGAACCATGGTTAGGCCCCTTGTTTGAAGCAGTCTTTCTGAAAGCATTCAATTTTTCATCTTCGTTGACGTCGGACTCAATGGCTGATGTGGAACAACCCATATCGGAGTCCGGCTCTAGATCGTCATCTAGAGACAGATCATCTGCATAGGACCGATCGTCAACCTCCTGATGATCATGCAGTGCAAGCTGATTGCTGTTTCCAAACCGCTTGCGTTGTGGTTTCCCACCTGCGGCGGGCGCCTTCTTCCGCCTTGCGAGGTCCTTGGCTTCTAGGTTGACTAGATCCGTCGTGAGCTCTCGCCAGGTGGTGTGGTCTTTGAGGGCCAACAGGGAGAGATATTCTTTGGGGGCCACTCCCATGACTACATCCATACAAGACACGTCAGTCATTCCCAGATCTGGAGTGGTGAACAAACCAGTCAAGTGTTGTTCCAAAGCTTGCATGGAGGACCTCCATGTTTGACCCTTGTGGGCCTCAAGCTTCAGCCTAGCCTTGAGCGCAGCATGCTTGTCTTGGTACCGTGCAAGGAGAAGGTCCTCAAGGGTGCGTACAGGGGCTACCTTCAGGCTTCAGCCACTCTGTCAGGTCAATTCGTTCATAACCTGCAGCAACAACTTGGAGCTCAATGTAGTTCCGTACGGTGGGCTCGGTATTAGTCCCCATGATCATACTTCGGTCCTCTTGCGGTGTCCGCATAAACTCGAAGTATGACCTCATGGAGCTAATCCAAGAGGTAATGTCTGCTTTCCCGTCGTACTTGGACGGTAGCGTGGCCGCCCTCTTGTCCACCATGGGACCGTTGTACTGTTGGGCTGATGTCCCTGCATTGGGGACTGTGACCAGCGCAGAACTGTCGGCGCTGCCGCTCGAGGAGCTGGCACCGGTTCATGCGCTTGCCATAGTTCCACTGACACTTGGCACAAGGACTGTGTTGGACTGAGAGACTGGGATTACAGCAATTCGAGGGTTAGGAGGGCGGGGGGCAAATAGTTGAGACTGTTTGAGGCTGGTTATCTCAGCCTGCAGCTCTTGGTTCCGCTGCTCCAGCGCTATTACACGGGACTCAAGGTTTTCCAAGATCTGCAGTCGAACCAAGGCTGCTACGGCAGCAGCTAGTCCCTCCTGGAACTGGTCAGCATTGGCTTCCGGGATCCGAAGGAGAGCCACCTGATCAACAATGTTGGCAGCTCTGGCTGTTGCCTCTGCCTCCCTTTCCCTCTGCACGGCGTCATCATAAAGCCTCTGGAAGAATGGTCTCTCACTCTCATCTGTTGCATCCAGCATGGCCTGCCATTGGGCAGATGTGATATTAGCCATGCCGGAGGAAGGGGTGTTTGTACGTCTCTCAAGAGGGGTCCGCTCTCTCCTTATGTTTGGACGAACACTCCTCTTGCCCCTCCTCACACTCTCAAACAGAACACCCTCTCTCTCCCTTTCTTCTCTTCTTGCTGTCTGCGCGCGCGTCTTGATACCGGACATAGATAGTTCAGATAAAAAAAACAATCAGAAAGTTCACACAGAGAAGAAGGCGGAACTCCTAGCTGGAGCGGCAATTCATTTGGACTCAGAGAATGGCACGCAGCAGAAAAAGAATAAATAAAAAAATAAAAAAATAAAACAGAAGAGAGGGCTGATTTATAGAACGGGCCCGATCATATCAGCTGGAGATCCCCTCTTGTCTAACCTAACAAGGGACATGCATCACAATAAATCAGCCGAAGAGAACTAACTGCAGCAAGGGAGATTTCAAGGGGTGCAGACGGTCGCCGAGTCAGACGCGGGGCAGTATGTGATAACAGGCGGTAAGACCAGTCAAGATCCCCTTGAAAGGAATGCCCTTGCTTGCCGTATGTCCCCCAAGTTCAGCGCAGCAAAGAAATGCACTGGCGGCAACAGATCTGGGCCCAAAAGGTCCTGTCCCGTTGGGCCTGGTCCCACTGGGTCCCGAGGGGTCCCAAGTAGGTCGTGGACCAGGACCAACGTGATAGGGGTACCAAGTCGGTCCCAAACTGCCTCTACCGTACTGAAAAGGAAAAGACAACTTTCAGCAAGAACTTACCCCTACAGCCGTTCAGAAATGGAAAGACAATGCATCGTAGAAAGATATGTCATTTAGAGTAGATACATCATTCATCCATCCATCAGGCGAGAAAGCAATCCACATGCTCACACACACAACTAGGACCGCAGAGAAGAGGAAGAGAGCCCAGCACACCCCCAACAGGCCATGAAGTACCAAGCAACCTCCCACGGGCATACCCAGGTCACACAGCACTTACCTATGAGGCCTGGCCTCCAAAGATGGATAACGAGTCACCCCCCTCTCTCATAAGTCCTCCTGACCCCTAGCTACCACTACACGAAGTGTCCTAGCATGACTAAGAGGGCCTTCCTACACCCCTGTTGCAAAGTCGGATCCCCTGTCGATGTCTGAAGACCAAAGTAGCAACTTGCAGCAATCCGATGCAGATATGGCAACCTCCGATCAAGTCTCCCTCTTGAGTGGAAGCCCAAAAGTCACTCAATGTCTTCTTGAAGTGCAGATTCCAGGTGCGAGTACCTCTCACTCTCTACTCCCTCTCGCTT
>BFEA01000655.1:190728-203724 GCA_003427395.1 Chara braunii
GAGAGAGAGAGAGAGAGAGAGAGAGAGAGAGAGAGAGAGAGAGAGAGAGAGAGAGAGAGAGAGAGAGAGAGAGAGAGAGAGAGAGTGATGACCAGGGAGTTGCACTCGCCTATCTGACAAATCGATCCGAAACAGAGGATGAGCTGGTGGTAGAATACACATCGAAGGAGGCCACAAACTTTCAACTGAGGAACGGGCTACCGACACTTATGAGTGAATGTGGAGATTGACAAACATTCTTAACCAGACTATAAACTTGGCAATCTATAGAGGACCGGGCCTTTCCCAGTGGGAGCCAGACCTAAGGTAGGAGTGTGTACGACTGAGGGGAACTTTCAAACGATCAACTGCACCGTCTTGATCTTTAATTCATAAGTTATGAGCATAACAGTTGAAACTACGACGACAACTTCTCATGTGCAAAATGCAGTAAATCAGATGTCCTGCTTAATACCGAGACACAGGGACCAAACCGACTATAAGAGAGACATATATTAGGAACGTCGTGTTGTCATGGCTGTGTGCATGTTATGAAAGACAACTGTTTGACAAACCATGTGAAGTCTGAATGATGGTCAGACACGATCTCTGCATCGCGCTCCGCACTGGACTGGCTTGCAATCACTGACAAAGGTCAGGCCTGTACAACTCCCAAGCTCGCGGGTATAACAAAATCAGGGTCCATTCTTGCATACTTTATGCGTGGCTGCGACAAGTTGAGAGTCTTTCTGTGTGGCTTGGTAAAACTTTAGTATTGCCCTTTGTAGATGATTTAGAGATAGCCTTACTGTTTCATGATTTTGCATGATTGTCCCTATTGCTGAAAATATTTTGAAATATATCAGTCGTTCCCAGTCCTTCAGCTTGCGAAGAAATTCCCCCTGCAAATCTATGTTCTCTTGGAAAAGGCCACAACAGGGATTGGCGGCCCCCCCCTCCCCCCTTGTCTGCTGCTGAGAACCCCCGAAGCGGGCACGGCGGGTGACAGACACCGTTGCCTTGGGTTTCAGCGGTGAACAGGCGACCCCTCCCCGGGTTCAAGTCTTCTCACAACGTGTCCTCCATTTCCTAGGTACCTGTGTCCTCCTTCCAAAACCAAAAAGAGGTAGGCACATGGCGACATTAGTCGATGGCGGTAAGGTAATTCTGCACATCGCCTTTCTGGCTATAGAAGCCATCTCGGCTTCCTTCACCAATTGGAGTGCCTCAGGAGTGTACTGGCTTCCCCTGCAGGCATTGATTCAGCGGAAGATGGACTGTTGTGCCAAGATTAGTTTGCTAGCTGACCTCTTAGCGCTAGATGTGTCCGGCTGGCTGGCCGGAATCGATGCAGGGGACCAGTTGGCTTCTGAGGAATTTCAGAATCAGGTGTTGCTCGGGGGTTTACCTCTGAGAATGCCTACTGATGATTCATCAGAAGGAACCAGGATCTTCATTCCTCAATCATCTACCCGCATCCAAGCCTTGAGCGGTGGGGGCCTCACCAATGGTGGTGCCCAATAAAATCCGTCTCACCACTTGGAATGTAAAAGGACTAGGTGACAGAGATAAGCGTTCAAGAATCCGTTCATGGTTCCATTCGAACAATGCACACATCATTGGCCTACAGGAAACGAAACTGAAGAGTGATAAGATTCGGAAAGTGGAAGGATGGTGGTTTGGGCCATAAATATGGGCCTCGGCAGAAGGTTCGAAAGGTGGGGTGACACTGTTAATCCATAAGGATTTGAATTTAGTTATAGTGGATTAGTACGCGGACCTAGGCGGCCGATGGGCCTGGGTCAAGTTTGAAATTGAGTCGGAAGAATGGGCGGTTATGTCCGTGTATGTGTCGGCCACTTATTCTGAAAGGGTAACTTTCTTGTCCAACCTTCCAGCCTGTCTCCCGGACGTGCAGAACATGACCCTATTAGGAGACTGGAATATTGTATTGAATCCAGGGTTAAATTCCCCCACGCCTAGAGCACTGCGGTCGGATAGTACCCTCCTCATGGCGATGTTAGATTCACAGTTCTTAATAGATGCTTACAGAGTAATGAACCCTGACGACCATGGATTCACATGGTATGGCCCGAGGCCGTCAAATCTTACCCCTCAGCCCAGTTGCAGACTGGATCTCATTGCCATCAGGGGGAACCTATGGGACCGCTGTATTTTTGTGGACTACATAGTGTCCTATATTTCGGATCATTACGCGGTGGTGATGAATATTGTAGGCAAGGACCTAATTCAGAGTGCTCGCCCCCCTTTCCATTTAAATGCAACAATTCTTAAGGACAAGGGTATCCCGGATTAGATTAATGCGCAGATGAGGGACTGGTTCAGGGCTCGCACATTGTTTAGATCTGAGGACCAGTGGGCAGAAGTAGGGTTGGGGATCATCAGGGAAGCATTGATAGTTTATTCCGGAATGAAATCAACAGTCAAGCAGTGGCAAGAAATTAAGTATAGAAGAGACGTGGATCAGGCTGAGTCCCAAATGGGCCAAGATCCCTTCTCTGACTACCACTGGGCAGAAAAAAGGAGGAAAACCCTTTGCCAATTGGAAGCCTTGAACCTCCAACAACAAGCTGATTGGCTTGAGTGGCTCAAACTGCGGGGAATCATTGGATTTGATAGGATGACTAAACTCACCTTTCGCTCTTTGATCCTAAGACAAACTAAACCCCTCATAAGAGAGCTTACCCACCCTTTTGATAAGACATCGGAGGAGGCAGTGAACAAAACCAATATGTGTGTCTATGCCTTCGAGTACTTTAAAGATATTGTAACCACCAGGCACCCAAATGACAACTTTTATTCAGATTCATCCATTGTTTCAATTTTTTGAGACAGAACCAAGACCTGCATTGACGCCTCTTCCAAAGCGTTTTTGGACATCCCTTTGTCAGTTCAAGAACTGCATAGGGCAACCAAGCATATGGCCTTGGGTAAATGTCCGGGTATAGATGGTCTCCCGGTGGACCTATTCCTTAGTTGTTGGGAAGGCTTTGGCCCCTTCCTGTGTCAAATCTACAATATGGCACTGGCAACGGGAAGGCTTCCTCCCAATCTAGTTAAAGGGGTCATATCCCTCTTATACAAGAAAGGTGACAAACGAGAAGTAAGAAACTACCGCCCAATTTCTATCCTTAATACAGCTTATAAAATCTTAGCTAAAGCCCTAACAATTAGACTAGCAGCGTTTCTTCTACCACACTTAGTGGGCTGGGAACAAGGGGTGTTTGTTAAAGGCAGATCTATCTTCGAAAATATTACGACCACGGTACAAACTCTGGAGATAATTAGCACAGAAAAGTGAGAGATCACAGTCCTTCTTCTTGATATGGAAAAAACTTACGACAAGGTAGGATGGTCTTTCATGTCCACTAGTAGGGTGAGAATGGGATTTGGCAGCGGCCTTCTTAACTGGGTGCATGCGATGTATGCCAATGCCTCCTCTAGAGTAGTGGTTAATGGCCACCTGTCTGAAGAATTCCCCTTAACACGCTCGCTAAGACAAGGTTGCCCATTGGCTCCCTTGCTCTTTGTCCTTCAGCTAGAAGTACTTCTGGACAATATAAGGCACAATCCGGCTATCGAGGGCTTAAGGCTAAGCTCCACCCTCCAGTGGAAAGGAGAAGCCTTGGCGGACAATCTTACGATAGCTTGTGATAACTCGTTAGAGTCTCTGGCTGAAGTTAGATTAGTATTAGATAACTATTATTTGTTATCGGAGGCTTCCATTAATTGGACAAAATCGGTCTATCTCCTCCCCTCAGAATTCACATTGAAAGTAGAGTGGGGTCTGAAACAGGTCCCGACAGAGAGCTCTGAGAGATTCTTGGGGGTACAAGTAGCATTATCAGACTGTTCCAAGACCCAAGATCAACTACTGACAGACAGGGTCATCGCCAGGATTCAGGGCTGGGTGAAACATTACAGGGTATCTACTTTTGGTAGGGCTCTGGTATTGTCATCAGCAGCCTTCTCAATACTTTGGTTTCCTCTCACAGTTTGTCTTCTGGGTAAAGAAGCCCATACTTCGATTAAGAGAGTTGCCGCAAGATATTTGTGGAAGCCACCTGCAGAGATCATCAAGGTTTCATCACTAAAGTAGCCTGGGACACTGTCTGCCAGCCCCAAAACGAAGGGGGGTTGGGTGTGCTAGATCCCCAGCTACAGAATTGGGCCTTACTGGCAAAGTGGGTTTTCAAGGCTCTTTTTCAGGAGCCCTCCAAACTGTGGGTCCGTTTGGCAGAATACATTCTGGCAAAAGAGTGGGACCTGTCGGGCCCTGGTGATGCTTGGTAATGTGTATTAATCCCCTCCTTTTTGAACAGAAGATTTAAATCAAGGGTATGGAGGAGGATTCTGTATGCCTGGAAGAAACTCCTTCCAGAGATGATTACCCCACCAACTTCTATACTGGAGATCCAAGCACAATGCCTGTTCGACAATCCGTTGATTGCCCCCCCAGATCGGGTGTGCTTTTCTGCGAACAACAAGGTGGGTGGGTTTGGCAGATCATGGATGAAGAAAGGAGTAATTCTGAGATGATTGGCTAACAGTGGAGCAGCTGAAACTGAGAATGCCACGCCTACGGTCGATGGTAGAGAACAGAGCTAAATTGATTGAAGCGATACCACAACATTGGAAGGCAGCACCGAGTAGTGCAGTGGAACATACTGAGGGAACCTGGGTGAGAGCAGAGGGGGAGCACTCAGGCGTACGGAAAATAATTGGTCCGGATCTAGGGGAAGGCTGGAGGGTGGAGGAATGGAGGGAGGGGCCCAGGGCAGGGAAGGGGAGAGTTCTCATCCAACAACAACAAAGGACAATAATGACGACACAGGGCCTACAAGAGGCCAGAGTTCTCTCGCATCAGAAGCATTGCATTCTCCTAGGAAATGCGGATGAGTTTTGGACAGAACCAGCACTACTGGGGTGGAGGCAAGGGAGGGGAGAGACTGTCGCCCTATGTAACTATGCTCCAAAAGTGGGTGTCAGAGCGCTAAGAGCAACAACTGAGATCACGCCTACGTCTATAACTAGCAGCAGATATGCGAAACTCATAGGCTCGTTGGTGGGGGTGCCTGACTGGCACAACTTATGGCGTACTTTGAAAAAACTCCCCTCTCAGCAAGACACGAGTCTCCTATGGGCACAGGCCTTTCAAGTTGTTCCCACTATGGATTGGCTGGCCTCACGGGGCATGGAGTTGTCGCTCACGTGCTGCAGATGTCAGTGGGGGTGGGAATCAAATGCACATCTCTGGGTTCAATGCCCATTGGTAGACGTAGTCTGGCAATGGTGGTCAGTACTTTGGTCAAAACTTACACAAGATTCCTTCCCGTGGTCCGATGACTGGGTGCTATACTGCTCACCCCCCTCCTCAAATGTTCCGCTTTCTGAGGGCTGGGGGTATGTAGCGCTGGTCTGCAAAGGTGCTATCATGCAGGTAATCTGGAAAGCTAGAAACTCCGTAGTATTCAAGAATGAAATAATCAGTACTAACCAGCAACTACAGCAGATCAAGGACAGCATCCGTCTGCTAATCTTGGCGGAATGGCAACGGTGTTTGAACCGTCAAGGCAAAGGTCGACCCTGGTTTGCCAGAACCTGGGCCCGTGAGGATAAGTTCGCACACGTGTCTACAGAAGGGAAATTGGTAGTCAATTCCTGGTGGGAACCTCCGTAAATGAGACAGACTGAGTCCGCAGTGCTCCGTGAATAGGTGCCAATAAGGGACTGGCATAGGAGGATTGTCCAGGATGGCGGAGTAGGGAGGAAGTCAGTATGGTGTGCTTATCTTCTCATTGGCTCAGGACAATAAATAGATCTGAGTATGATCTGAATCAGTGAAAAGTAAGCCCAGGGTTCGGACTTTTTCTGTTCAGGTCTGTGGATTTGAGCCCTGAAGGTAGGGAAGGGAGAAAGGTTTTCTTACCTTCTAACATAAGGCTCGATGAGCTAAGGCTTGGAGAGCTTTTTTTACATGCGCTTCAAAGATTTAATTTTGGGAAGTTTTATCTAGCATGGGACGCTGGACCCGGTTTCCAGCTGGCTTATGACAAGGTTAAATCAGTGAGTTGGAGTAGAGCAGTGCTCGTAAGCTAAGCTGGCTGATGCTGCCAGGATAACTCCGGGTTGAATTGTGAGGTCCCCGGCCTCGTCCCATTGTTTGTTATAATAAAGGGGTAACTTCGGCGCAGTCACGAAAACAGTTTGTAATTGCACTTCAGGCAATCCCGCGAATACAACACACCCCCACGCGACCCCACCGGACCCGAAACGTAGGTCATATACATTCAGCATTACCGGCCCTTTTGCCTCAAGTGCAATTACAAACTCAAACCCTGACTGCGCCGTAGTTTTCTCTATAATAAATCTTCAAGCTTTCCACAAAAAAAAAAAAGAAAAAAGAAAAAAGAAAGCAGCATGCGAACTCACAGCCAATGGGTATATAATATGGAAGAAAAAAAAAAAAAAGAGGCCGTCGTCATGCTTTCATGTCTTGCTGCCCGGAGACCTCTGTCGTGCAATGCAGGAAGCATGTCCTGACCCTTCAAGAAAGCAGCCCCAAACCTCAGCACCCGCTAACCCCCTTCACCCTCGCACCCCTCGTCAACTCCACATCCAACCCCTGATCAGCAATCACCCCTTATACCCCCCCCCCCCCCCTCCTTCCCCTGCCCGCGGCCCTGCCACAGACTGCCAAAGGTTACTCCCTTCTGCCTTCCTGCCCTCCCCGCCGTCCTCACCCGAATAGAATGCCTGGTCATTATCGCTGGATCTGGACTGAATTCTTTGCCAAATACAGCTATAATGACCGGGCGTTCTATTCAGGTGAAGACGGTAGGCCCGTTGGTGTAGTTTGGTGATGAGATGATACCTCAAGGCCTGCCCCTCTTTCACAAAGGGGAAAAAGACACAGAAAGATATCATCATGGAACTCAGCAGCCTAACGTAATCCAGAGTTGCTTTTCTTATCAATTACAAAAGAATTCGGACGCCCCGTCTATGGGCCTCGCCACACCACTGTCAAAACGAAAAAAGAAGGAATGCATCCTCTCCAGAACAAGGTAAGATCCATCCTTTGCTATTTATAGTATTGGATGCATCTTGCCACTCTCTGCGTGAAGATGCACTAGTACTCTTTTTTTTTTTGGTTTGGACAGTGGTGTGGCCAGGGCCTATTTGTCAAACAGGTACATGGGTGCACCATTCAGCCACATAGCTGGCCAATCAGAAAGTTTTTTTTTTCTTTTCTTAAAGCAAACTATATTCGTCTCTCATCTGTCTCATCTGTCTCATCTCATCTTCTTCCTAGTATGCATTTTTCTCATCCTCTGGCTAGTCTATTATGTATGTAGTACAGGGGGAACACCAACCAACCCCGATCGCTCCCTACCTAACCCACGGGGTAGGTTGGCACCACAGCAGTGGTGCAAGAGCAAGGCTGTACCAGTCCTTCATCACGGTAATGAGAGGTGGGCAGGCATTGCTGATGGGGGAAATCAGCGGTGCTAGCACCAGGCAATGGCCGGTCACTGCACCTCCCCCTACCCCAACCCCCCCTGCAACTCCACATGGAGGTGTCTAATGGCCAATATTGTCGCTGCATAGCAACCAACACCATCAGCCAAGGCCCTGCCAATGCTGGCTTGGGGGGCCAACGGGTTATTTCTAGCTGATAGAACACCGAGCTTGCCCAGGCACGGACGTGAGGCCAATGGGGATTGAACCCACGCCCCCATAAATGCAATTTCTGTGCCTTACCAACTGAGCTGGGCCCGCAGGCATCAAATCACCGAGGACACAAGCGGCCACACCACAGTCGAAAGGAAAAGAGATCGAATGCACCTGCCACAGAAACTGGTAAGATGCATCCTTTGCTATTCACAGTACGGGATGCATCTTGCCCATCTCTGCCGCAAGATGCATTACATTTCGTTCGTTTTTCGTTTCGACAGTGGTGTGGCGAGGCCCGTGGGGATCTCCCGCCTCGTCGCACCGCTCACCGACAAGATGCAAAAATGGAGAATGTATTTCCCGTTTGAACGTGGAACTATACACCCGACAGGGCCGACACGTTTTTTTTTTTTTTAAATCGTCATAATCGGATCGACCACTGTTGGCAGTAGTCCCGGGGTAGGGTCCCACTTGCACGGATTAGGAGATATCGGACGTTGGTCTTGGCTATCGACGGTCAATGTCTCTTAATTTGTGCAAGTGGGACCTAGCCCCCGGTCCCAAAGAAAAAGTCCCACCAGTCTCTTCTGCCTCAATTGGCCGCGTGCAGCCGCGCAGTAGCTTCGGTGTTTGGCTCTTTACCGGGGGCTAGGTCCCACTAGCAGCGTTGAGTTTCCTCAACGCCTGAATCTGGACGCGTTCGTCGAGATGTGCGGTTGAGAAAAACTCAACGCGATTTCTGCACATATCCACAGACACGTCCAGATTCTGGCGTTGAGGAAACTCAACGCTGCTGGTGGGACCTGGCCCCGGGGGTTAGGTCCCACTTGCACGAATTAAGAAATACTGACCGTAGATAGCAAAGGTCGACGGCCGAAATCTCCTAATTTGCGCAAGTGTGACCTTGCCCCGGGCACGGGCTTGGTTGCAAGACCTGTTAGCATCTAAGCCCTCTTCTTGGACCCGATTCTGCGCCTTGGCAGGTCTGTAAGTCCCAGTAGAAGTCCACCAGTGTATACCTCGAATAGAACGCGGTCCAATTATCGCGCTATCCACGTAGACAGCAAGGCGGACCAAATGCAGGTATAACGCCCGCACGTTTTACGCGGGGGAAGACTGCAGCGTGGCCCCTCTGGTGCTGGTCCTATCGGTACTGGTACCGTCTTCCCCCGAGCATAACGCACGCTAAAAATGAATGTATACAAGCTATATTTCCGGCCAGATACATCCAAAATGAGGGTGCGTTGTGCTGGGGGGAAGACGGTAGCACCTGTTGTGCTGGTCCCAATACCCGTGGCGGCCGTCTTCTGGGAACCAGTGTTTTTTTTTTTTTTTTTTTTTTTTTTGTTTAGCAACAACACATTCAAGGGAACAAGGGAATCAGTTTCTCGATTTATGCGCGTCATCGGGCAAATAAAATTAGAAAAAAACAAAGAATCAGTTTCTGGCAAAAAAAAGAGAGAACAGTTTCTTTTTTTTCTTTTTTTTCTTTTTTATTTTACCCCCGCTGAAAGGATACGAACTCCGCTCAAGTCTGTCAACAATTCCTGCGCGCACCATTAAAAAGCCACCCTCTGCGCCTGCTGCACTCGGGAACCAGTTTTTTTCCAGCCATTTATCAGCGCGATCTGGCTGCGAGAGGAGCTATCACCGCACATTGTCATTCGTTTACTCGGATGCTGCGGATCTTGGAGCCAGACTGCAGCAGGCCAGCGCATCATCCCCGTACACGTCGTCCTTGTCGTCAAAATCGGGGCATCATCAGTGGTGTAACCATTGCAATTGGCCATCTTGCCGTGAGTGATGATAGCCCTTTGCAGCTTTCACTCTCCTCTCCATTTCTCTGTCTTCTTCCTCTTCTTCTTCTTCTTCTTCTTCTTCTTCTTCTTCTTCTTCTTGCTCTAAGCAGTCTTCTTCTTCTTCTTCTTCTTCTTCTTCTTCTTGCTCTAAGCAGTCTTCTTCTTCTTCTTCTTCTTCTTCTTCTTCTTGCTCTAAGCAGTTAGAATGTAGTGCGACCCAGCGATGGAGTTAATGAGCTGGCCTCTTTCACTCTTCTTCTTCTTCTTCTTCTTCTTCCTCCTCTTCTTCTTCTTCTTGTTGCTCTAAGCAGTTAGAATGTAGTGCGACCCTGTGATGGAGTTAATGAGCGGGCCTCTTTCACTCGTCTTCTTTTTTGTTTTTTTTAAAATCACTCTTCTTCTTCTTCTTCTTCTTCTTCTTCTTCCTCCTCTTCTTCTTCTTCTTGTTGGTTTAAGCAGGTAGAATGTAGTGCGACCCAGTGATGGAGTTAGTAATGAGCGGGCGTCTTTCACGGAAGCGAATGTTAAGCAATTTGATGCCGCGCGAGACGGCGGGGACGGACACAGTGCCCCCCCACCGGCCCGGCGCGTTACTTATTACGTGTTCTGCCACGTGGCACTCTAGCCAATCTCCCGTCTGCTGGGCTGTAGGTACGATTCCCCCATGCGCCGGATGCGCTGGATGCGCCAAATGCTGTCCGCCTGCCCTCCGAGTAATCTGCGGCGGGGCATTTTCCCCGTTCCAGGGCGGAGTCTCGATGCCGCTCGGTGGTCCGCCTGCTTTGCGACAAGGCTTCCCCGCTTCGCCGCCGCGCAATCAGCTTCCGCCTGTTCATGCCTGCCGTCGCCGTCCCTGTCTCATATTCATCCGCGCGCCCGCGGATCGATCCCCCGCTGCGGATCCGTCCGCCGCCGCCCTGATGCATTCGGATGCATTTGACGCCGGAATCCGGCTCTGTCCAGATCTGGGTCGGCTGCATCCGATGCACCGTAGACGCCGCCGCCCGCACTGGCGCCGCCGCCCCGCTCCCCCTCATGCCACACACACACACACACACACACACACACACACACACACACACACACACACACACACACATATGAATGACCACTTTTCTGTCTCAAAAGGGTATCGCTAACTCCAGGGTTAGACGTGGTGAGTACTTATCCATCAGTCAGTCAAATGCATCGGGACAGACTCTGTCCAGGTGCAACCTCTTGATGAGTAGGTGAATGTCCAAACGAAACAGTTTGGCACAGTCATGATTTTCTTTGTGGAGTTTGTGGATAGCGATGCGCCCGTGAATCATCCGCACGCACACACGCCACAGTCTGATCGTCGTCCGATGCGCCCGTGAATCGTGCGGATTGCGCCTGTTGTTTATTATTACTTTTTTTTTTTTTTTTTTTCCCTCTCAATTTCTCCTTCTATCAGATTGCGCCTGTTGCATATTCCTCTCTCAATTTCCCCTTCTCTACTCCTAACTCTGTACAGGGGACCCCTTTTTTTTTCATATTTTTTATACATTTTTATTTTTTAATACATTATTTATTTTTTTATACATTATTTATTTTTTTAATATATTATTATTTTTTTTTTTTTACAATTGTTTTTCCACCCCATGAAATTTGCTCCGTTCTATGTGTGGGGAGCTGCACCTGCTGGGAATCGGTCCAAAGCGTCCCATCACAGTACGATGAGTATACACTTTTTTTTTTTTTTTTTTTTTTTTTTTTTTTTTTGGTTGCCTCTGGATTTGAACTAGGTCTTTGTTTCAACATTGTTACCCTTCTGGAGAGAGTTTTTCTGGCAACCTTGGGGCCTTGCCGGGAATCGAATGTGGGAATCGAACCCACTGTCCCTTAGGAGAGAAGACCGAAATATTTAGTGGACAGTAATGTATAAATATTTAGTGGACAGTAATGTATAATGTATAATGTATATCAAGATCGTGGGCTCGATTCCCAAGTGCAGCGATTCCCAGGTGCAGCGATTCCCAGGTACAGCGATTCCCAGGTGCAGCGATTCCCAGGTACAGCGATTCCCAAGTGCGATTCCCAGCAACGTTGGGCCCCTTAGAAATCACCGACAGCCTCTCTCAGCACCATTGATTGGTCATCATACCATTAAATTCCATGATGCCACGTCAGCATTGCTTGCCTTTATACAGGGGAAAAAGGGGGATTGGCTGCCAGGGTCAGGATAGCTTTTCTAGCACCTTGTTGGTGTTGTTGTTGTTGTTGCTTTAACGGGGATGCGTTTTTTGGACATGGTCTCAGATCCTACTGAGGGCGTACTCGCACTAGGACGTTTTTACGTATTTTTGGTCGGAATTGCCGCCAGATGCATCCAGGAATATGGCCGTGAATGCGATCAGGTACGTTTCTGATACTGCTAGTGTGGGTACGTTGTTGTTGTTGTTGTTGTTGCCTTAACGGGGATGCGTTTTTTGGACATGGTCTCAGATCCTACCGAGGACGTACTCGCACTAGGACGTTTTTACGTATTTCTGGACGGAATTGCGGCCAGATGCATCCAGGAATATGACCGTGAATGCGATCAGATACGTTTCTGATACTGCTAGTGTGAGTACGCTCTGATTCTGAATGGATTAGATTCGTTATTTTGAATGGATCGGATTCGTTACCATTTTCTAAATGGATCAGATTCTTATCTTTTTTTTTTTTTTTCCTTTTCTTTCGGACCTTATTAGTTGTGTTAGATTTAGATGAGGTAAATTAATAAATTAATCAAAGGAGTTGTGAATGGTTGAGATTCGTCGTTATCTTTAATTTGAATATAGATTAGATTCGTTATCTTTAAATCGAATTAGATTAGATTCATTATCTTCATTTGAATACCGTACAAAATTTGGACCCTAAAGGAGCTCTTTGTATTTGACAGGCCGCCGACCAAAAATGAAAAAATTGCCGTGTTAAAACTTGACAATGATTTTTTTAATGCCATCTTTTCAGTTTTTTTTTTTTTTTTTTTTTGAGTTGAGTGGATTGGAATCGTTATAGTAGATTGAATATATATATTAATAGATATTCGTTATAATCTTGAATTGAATTGATCTTGGTTAGAATCCATTAGATTTGATATCTTGAATTGAATGGACTGGATTCGCTCGTTATAATCTTGAATTGAATTGATTTGATATCTTGAATTGAATGGATTGGATTCGGTCGTCAATCTTGAGTACAGATGAGATCCGTCATCTTGAATACAAATGACGTAAAGTAAAACTCTAATCAAAGTAGGTTTTTGATTGATTGGCTCTCGTTTAATTAGACTTCGATTAGTTTTTTGATTGATTGGCTGTCGTTTAATTAGACTGTAGGCAGCTGTGCAGTGACTTGTCGTTGAGAGATATGCCTCTCTCGACTGCCAGCCCGGCGCCCATTTTGGATCAGTTCCGACCCCTCCGATCCCCCCCCTCCACCCTCCCCCCCCCTCCTCCCCTCCAGAGAGATTATCAGTCAGATTGTTTGTAGACAGGTTGCGTCCTGAGGATAGTCG
>BFEA01000655.1:233441-246458 GCA_003427395.1 Chara braunii
CGTTTGGGAGAGAGAGAGAGAGAGAGAGAGAGAGAGAGAGAGAGAGAGAGAGAGAGAGAGAGAGAGAGAGAGCACTGATCGTGCTGCCGGTCTGAAGACTCTGACGTTCTGAATTGAACTGCAAAGTTCAAAGTTTTAAGTTATATATGGAGTAACTTAAATTACTAAATCCAAACTTTCCAAAGTTCAAAGTTAATCATACTTTTTTGAAGTTTTTTCAAAAAAAATTCTCTGTTTCTTTAGTCTTGTGCCTGCTTTGCACTGTTTGCAATTCTGCATGTCTGGTAGTTAAATGTGCTGGTTGATTAAACTTGATTCGCTGCAAGACACGTGCTCTGCTGCCTGAACTACAGAGTGCAAAGCATGTAAGTGTCTGCCAACACCCCACCCAACCTTCCCCCCACCCCTGTTTTTTTTATTTATTTTTTGGGTCTGGACATTCTTGCACCCTGGGGACCGGTCCGGACTGTCCGGTGTCCGGTGATGTCCGGATCACCGGACAGTCCGGACCGGTCCAGACACTGGTCCGGAAGACAGTCCGAAAGTGTCCGGTGTCCGGGTCCGGGGTTACCATGAGAGTCTTTTTTTTTTTTTTTTTAAGCACTCACGAGGCACAGCTAGGGGTAATGGTGAAAGCATATACCCAGCCTGGTACAGTGAGCTGGCTAAGTACCGGCATTGGTATGATGAGAAGAAGGGTACGTGAGTTTTGCCCTCCTGTTGGTACTGCGCCGGGTAGGACAATTCAAAGCCTTTTTTTTTTTTTTTTTCAAACACTCACAAGGCACAGCTAGGGTTAATGCTGAAAGCATATACCCAGCCTGGTACAGTGAGCTGGCTAAGTACCAGCATTGGTATGATCAGAAGAAGGGTGCGTGCTCAGTTGGACCTGAGTGTGCAAAAATTGCCGATGTGTCCGGGAGAGTTGATTGTGGTGTGGAGTTGCGTTTGGAGTCTTTGGACACTACAGCAGCCTTTTAGGGGTGGGGTGGATATCGCGACCGGCATGGTTCCGCTTGTGAGCACGGTGTCCTGGCTGTAATTGGCGCTTGGGGCGGAAATTGCCGGTTCGAATCCGTGTAGGAGCACGGACAAGAGGATTTAGGCCCGTGGAAGTGCGGACCCATATAATGATATAAGTTCATATAACCAAACTGCTGCCTCTCCTCATGTGACTCTGATGAGGCTTTTTTGTTGATGTGCGATTGTTCCTTTTTCCTTCTCCTTTTTCTGAAAATATAATTTTCTGATGTTGTCCGGCTGAGGTGTTCTTGTTGATGTTCTTTTGTTCCTTAATATCCCTTCTCCTTTTCTTGATTTTGTTTTTTTGATTCTGATGTGCAGCCAAAGCCTGCCTTAGAAGGACTTCAATTCGGAAGAGTGTTCACCGATCACATGCTTCAACAGGGATGGTCTCGGGAGAAGGGGTGGGGAAAACCGATCATCAAGCCCGTGTCCAATCTTGAGCTCCACCCATGTGCGCAGGTCTGTACGGAGACTGACTGCTGCCATTTCCGTCTCTTTCCGTGTCTTTCCGTCTCTTTCTCCTTTGTTTTACAGGAAGCTGTTTGGGTGTTGGTTTCGTGGTGTTGGTTCATTCATGGGTGTTTTGTTTTTTGGGTTTACACCACCAGTTCATGCAAGCCTAAGTTGACAAAGCTACCGTCCAAGGCTCTCGCCAGCCTACAACTGGGCCCTTTTGAAAGTGGCCTGTCGCTTTGGCTTCCGGCCCAGGCCCAAAGCAAAGTGCTCTCTTACGGCGTATGCCGGTAAGAGCACGACTTCTGTTCTTGTGAAGTGGCGGTTTAGCCTTTTGAGTGGGTGTTAACTTTTGGGTGTTGGTTTATGGGTGCAGGGTCCCTTAGCTATAACTTTTCTGGGTGGTTCTAACTTATTCGGTGTCGGTTCATGGGTGTGTAGGTTCTTTTGGGTGCACAGTTTTAAGTGGGTGTAACACCCTGACTGCATCTTATTAGGTGGCGGTTCATTGGTGTAGGACCTGTAGGTTCTCTTGGGTGGGTTTTCAAGTTGGTGTTAACTTATTGGGTGGCGACGATTCACGGGTGTATTTTTTACGGGTGTAACGCGTTCTGGGCCTAGCTTCTTGGGTGCAGGTTTTCGGATGTAGGCTTGGTGCACAATTGGTTAATGAGGACCCCCACTTTCGGCTCGTAACCAACGGATCCAAAACTGATATTGCGTTTGGGGGTCAAAATGTTTGTTTTTTTTTTTTTGTTTTTTTTTTGTTTTTTTTTTTTATAACGGTCAGATTGCTCTGTGCCAAATTTGGGCTCTTTTGGACTCTTTTCGACTGTTGAAAATTCCTCAGCTGACATTTCTGAAATGTTGAAAATTCCTCTGCTGACATTTCAGAAATGTTGAAAATTCCTCTGCTGACATTTGTGAAATTTCTCCTTTAACCGACTCCTGTTTGGTGGTGTAGGTTTTTGCAGTGTAGTTGTGTTTTGGATGTAACTCAACTTTCCTCCCAAGTGGTTTTCCCCTCCTTTTCCTTCCATTTCCCCTTGTCCAGTCCTGGTGCTTCACAGGTGCCGCGGTGGGGAGTTTAAATATCAGTACCAGTAAATACTCCGTTGGCGTAATATCATTCCGGCGTAATGTCATTCCGTCCCTTCTCTTCTCCTCTCTTTGGATGGGTGTTTATCCTGAGATATTCATAGAGTGTATGCATACCTCTGTAAGTAATTTAGTACAACATGGGAGATTTGGGCCCTAAAGGGCCTTTGTATTTGACCGGCTGGACTGCACTTTATGCTTTTCTTCGGCTTCTAAACATTTTTGAGCTCTATTCTACAAAACACAAGAAGATATCTGGCCCACCTTTTTCTAAAAGGGCATTTACTTAGATGGTGATCTTCTGAGGTGGTGATTGGACGGAAGTTGGGTGGGGGGGGGGGGGGGGGGGGGGGGGGGGGGGGGGGGGGGGGGGGGGGGGGAGAGGACGTCGCGGAACACACGGGAGCAAGGGATGTATGTAATATTTTATTTATTTCATGGGTGGCCGATGCGTGGAATCAGGTAGAAAATCTTGTTTGTTCTGTTTCATGAACCGCATCAGAAATTGCTATTGGAATTGAAATTGAAACTGAATTGTTTTTGAAACTCTTTTTTTTTCCCTTTTTTTTTCCGCTAAGCAAGTTGTTTGTACGCTGTTTGTTTTGTTTGTTTTTTTATTCATTGGCATTACAGGTGCTGCATTATGGCTTGGAATGCTTCGAAGGCATGAAGGTGGGTGGGTTGCCATGTATCTTTCCTGTCCTTTGATGAGGGCATGTGTTATCAATGTCATGTATTGTTATACGATAAGAATATTATAGAAGCCAAGCACGAGCCTAGGGTTTAGGGTTTACATAGCCAAAAGGGCACGCAAGGGCTTCACCCTGAAGCGTGGAGATCGGAAGAGGACATTGTTTGCCTGTCTAGAGAAGCGGTTAACCGAGCCGGGAGCCCTAAATTTTCAGGTTTTTTTTTTTTTTTTTTTTTTAAGGGTCTTTATAACAAACATCCCACCGCTTTTAACCCAGACTTGTGACCGCCCCATAGAGTGGGCCTCAAATAAACCAACATCAAAAAAAAGAAAAAAAAATTGAAAAAATTGGATCAAAGGGGCCTAAAACCCCAAGGCAAAAGTGTGTTTTCATGCAAAATTCCTTCTTTTCAGTTTTTCAGGATTTTCAGGATTTTCAGGACTTTCAGGACTTTCAGGATTTTCAGGATTTTCAGTGGTGGGGGGGGTTGTTAACCTGGGGCTGAAAAGTGGGGTCCCTGTTAACTACTTGCGGTTCTTCCATTGTTGGTCCATTTTCATCCTGTTTAGGAAAGTGGCATTTGAATTGGGCTGCCGGACCCGGTTTCCAGCACAAGTCGAAGCTGGGTAATTGCCCCAGGTCTCCGGGTTGTTTGTGGAGGGAGGCCCGGCGTCCTTTCTGTTGTGAGAATGGAATGCTATATTGAGTATATTACTATATTCTCTATATTAATATTTAACATATGATTCTACGTTACCAAGGTGGCCCGGAACCACTTGCCCGGCCGGACCAAAAAAGAATTAAAAAAAAAAAAAAACCCTTTTTTTGGCAAAGAATTTCGTGTGCACACTGCACAACTCTTTTTTTTTCGTTTTTCTTATAGGAAGCTGCAGACCTGTCTTCCCCCCCCCCCCCCCCCCCAAAGCATTTTGTCAATTGTTGTTGATGTCAACTGCCGTGAAAGAGAAGCAGCATGCAGGCAATCGTAGGATGCGAATGCTCACCTAGCAGATGCTGAAGGGCATTATATTCAATTTCATCCGGATGATTATGGCCAGGCCGCATTGATGCTATGTTTGTGCTTAAGAAAGGATGAATCTGGCCATTCTTACAGTAAGGTTCATGCTTTTTAAACACAGCAAAGCAGCACCAGTGGGCCTCCATGGGAGTGTATGTCTAATCTGATGGTCACGATGCGGCGTGAAAAGAAACGAGAATCAATGGTGACCTATGTATCCACTTCGCATGGGATGTGTCGAGGGGTTTGAAAACCTAGACATATATGTAGGTCAATGCGGCCTCTACAACTCGCTACGCACCTCTCCGGCCTTTTCGGCAGAAAAAGGATTTGCGAAGAGAAGCAGATGTGATTATATTATGCACAGACATTTTTTTCTTTTTCTTGCTTGTCCGTCAAATACATCCGATACGATGTATGCAGACTGCTTCTTCACGTGACGAGTTTCTTCCGGATTTGCTGCACGAAGTGTAATTTATGCACTTCTCGGTTCTAGCAGCATTAGCAAAAAATATGAAGAAACTGGAAAACTATGAGGCACAGTCACAGCAGTTAGTTTGCTTATCATAGCTTTCCTTACGCCTTTTTTTTTTTTTTCCCCTTTTCTTTCCGCCTTTCTCTTAACAGAATCTGAAATTCATTTTCAATGAGGCACAGTCATAGCAGTTAGTTTGTATAACTTTGTAACCTCAGAAGCCAAAAAAACTGCGTGAGGACGCCGCCCGGGCAGGCAGGCCCGGGTAAACCGGGCGGGCCAGAAAAACGCCCAGAAATATATATATTTTGGAACCGGGGTCATTCTGTGCTCGGCGAGAGGATCCAGAATCTGCAATAAAATTTTGGTTTGGGGGGTGGGGTGGGGGGGTTGGTCTGGGTGGGGAGTGCTGGGGTTGGGGGGGTGTCTGGGATGGACGCTGGAGGATGGCGAGATAGGGATTGAGGGAGGGAGGGATGGAGAATGGAGGATGGAGAAAGGCAGGGAGGAGTAGGGAAGGAGGGGAAGAAGAAGACGAGGAGAGAAGAAGACCTAATGAGGGGGGAGGAGGAAGAAGAAGAAGAAGAAGAAGAAGAAGAAGAAGAGAGGTGAGGAGGGGAAGAAGAAGAAGATAAAGAAAGGTCGAGGAGAAAGATGAAAACGCAAGGGGGAGGAGGGGGAGGAGAAGAAGACGAGAGGACGACGAGGAGAGAAGAAGAAGAAGATGACCGAAGGAGGGGGAGGAGGACGGCCTTCGTTTTTTTTTTTTTTTTTTTTAACCTAATGTGTCTCACATGACCTACCGAAAGTTTACGAACTGAAAGAAGAAGAAGAAGAAGAAGAAAGGTGAGGAGGGGAAGAAGAAGAAATAGAAAGGTGAGGAGGGGAAGAAAAAGAAGGTGAGGGGAAGAAGAAGAAGATGAAGAAATGTAGAGGGAAAAGATGATAACGCGAGGGGGAGGGGGGGAAGAAGTGGAAGACGAGATGATGGCAAGGAGAAAAGAAGGAAAATAAGAAGATGAGCGGAGTAGGGGGAGGAGGACAGTCGTGTTTTTTTTCTAACCTGTCGTGTCTCACGTCACCTATCGAATGCCGACGAACTAGGAGGATGAGGAGAAGAAGAAGAAGAAGACGAAGAAGAAGAAGACGAAGAAGAAGAAGAAGAAGCAGGACAGTCGGGGCCTCGTCGTAGCAGCAGCGGCAGGACAATTGGGCCCTTCGTTGCACACCTGATGGCGACGGGCGACAGGCACGAAAAAAAAGAAGAAGAAGAAGAAGAAGAAGAAGAAGAACGGCTCCTTCGTCGTAGCAGCAGCAGCAGGACAGTCAGGGCCTTCGCCGTAGCAGCAGCGGCAGGACGGTCGGGCCCTTTGTCGGAGCAGCAGCAGCTGCACACCTGATGGCGATGGCGACGGGCGACGGGCGACGGCGCAGCAGGAGGAGGTCGGCAACTGGGATCGTGCTGGGTGGCGAGTGGCAGCCCACCCCAGCTGATCGAAGGTTTGAAGGGGGGATGGAGTTCTGGGCCAAGATCCCACGGCTCTGTGGCCGTCGATCATGGAGGATCGACGTCCACAGAGCCGACGAAAAATTCAAAAAACAAAGCAGGCCTACCAGGCCCGACGCTGAGTTTTTTTGGGCCAGTCGGACCCGGTAGGCCTGCAGGAGGCCAGCAACAGCTGACAGGGGGTCCGAACCCCCCCGGCAGGTGACTGCGCTGGGGGGGGCCCGGCCCCCAACCGGGTGCCCTGCCCGGCCAGGCCGCCCGGGACCTACCCCGGGCCGCGGCCTGTCACCCGGGCGGCCCGGTTCCCCACTCAGCAAAAAAAATAAAAATAAATAAATAAATAAATGGAGAAGCTGATATGTTTGAACCAGGCACGAAGTGCAGCAAGACATACAGGAAGCCTTGATGGCCATTCTTGATGATGGAGAGGGAGAGTCATTGCAGACTGTTTGTCAACGATGTTACAAAACTCGGGAACTGGCAGGAAGGGGGTTGGATTACTTTTTTTTATTTATGGCTGTGTTGGATTGACAGGGATTATCCGTGCCGATTCCGCGGGAACTGTTCCAAGTAGATGTCCACTTTGGTTTCGACTGTTTTGTAATTTTGTGTGGAGTTTTTTTCATTGTTGAGACTTACGACTTATTAAGTGTGCGCAGTCAAATGAGTACCTTGGGGTATCTTTTGATCCATTCTCATGCTGGAAACTGTTTCTGCCGAACAGTTACATCAATACAAATCAATGAAAAAAAAACACAAAAACAAATCAATGATGGGTTTCCTAACTTTTGCTTGTTTGTTTGTTTGTTTGTGATGTATTTTGTGTGTGTGTCTCCTCTCTTCGCTATCGTCAACTGGCAGGCTTATAAGGATGCAGAAGGGCATATACGATTGTTCCGGCCAATGATGAATATTAACAGATTGAGCAGTTCGGCCTCACGTCTGAGCTTTGGAGAACTGGATAAGGCAAGATTCTGGGGGGGGGAAAAAACAAAAAAAAACAACAACGTACTTTTAGATGGCAGGACTCGCATTTATTTCTCATCTCTGTTTACTAGTATTTAGTATTTACATTACTCTTAGATATTGCCTAGCAAATCCAAAATGAGAATTAAATCGGAGCCGGCATCAACGTACGGTCCTTACCGCTGTATCTAGATGGGAAGTTGCTCCAAATACGGAGCCTTCGTTGTATCAACTTGTTTGAACTTTCAGCTGTGCTGTGTCCGAGTTGTAGCATGTTGCATCTGCATGATGCTGCAGTTGGCCAGGTGCAATGGATCAATGAGCGTCTGTTTGGGTTACCTGGCCTGTAGGCCCAAGTGGATACAGAATGCCTGCATGTATGTTTGAGAAAGTTTCGCTGCTCAGTTTGTTTTACTTCTTTTTATTAAAGAAACAAGTTATTGGCTTGCCGCGGCCCATGGCTGGGGCTGGCAGCTGTGGACCGAAACACCTTCAACCCTTGCCGTCCCTGTGCTCCCACCGATTTTGTGCGGGCACGTCACACCGTGGGAACGACTGCTTCGTGTGTTCATACACACCAGGGGAACAACTAATGCTCCACATGGGCATGGCTCTCGTACTGCGCGATCATTCTCCTCCACCTTCTGTTCACGCCGTGTTCTTCTCCTCCCCTCTCACAGCCACACACACGACACCTGGCACGGTTGTGGCATTATGTGGGCCAGCAGCATTACATGGCCTGTCTGATGTCACATGTGGCTGGACGGCAATGTTAGACCAGGCAGGTCGTTCCATGTGGGCTGGATGGTACCAACACATGCAGTCCCACCAAAAGAGGACCCCCACCCCCCGCTCTCTTCGCAAAGGGGAAAAGAAAAGAAAACGTGCCGGGGTGATACAGTGCAGTTTGGGTGGCACGAGGCGGGGCGGGTCGTACTATGAGGAAGTGGTCGTACTATGCGGGGTGGGCAGCGTTTCTCGAGGGGTGGTATGCTTTAAAAAGAGCATGGTTCATCAGATGAAATACACTCACAGAATAATTGGAGATGCCACAAGCGAATACCATATAAGTTGATATAACCCTATGTTGGGCCGTCGCCCGGCCCGGCACGCCTGGGGCAGTTGGGCAGAGGGGGGGTCGCCCGGCAAAACCAGAGGGGTCAAAAAAGAGGCAAGGATCCCCCCCCCAAAAAAAAGACTTCAGGCCAGGACTGCGCTTGGCCCAAGCAGTCAGAATCCGGTCTTACCTTCGATTTTGGTGATGGGTCATCCAGGGGGGGTTGGGGGGTATAAACAGTGACTAAAGAGCTTAAAAGGGTTTTGGAGTCTTTTGGGACTCAGGTTTTCTCATTTATTTTTATCTTGAAATTAACAAGGAATTTCGAGGTGACCCTCGACCAAAAGTCGTTTCTATTGCAATTTTACACAACATATTTGTTTTTCCGACTTTTTCGGATTTTTTCTGAAAATTTTTTATTTTCTATTTTTTAGAATATTATGCGCTGGGATCGCCCGGGACCCTGCCCAGGCCCTGCCCGGTCCGGGCCGCCCGGGAGGGTTCCCCCAGCTGGGCCGCCCGGAGACTAACACAGATATAACCTAACTGGCTAAAAGTAGAATAAGCAATAAGAGGGAGAAGAGGACAGCAAATGAGGGGCTGTGACAAACTGTTTCGTTGGAGTTTCACCGACTCTTCAGGAGGCTAGAGAGAGAGAGAGAGAGAGAGAGAGAGAGAGAGAGAGAGAGAGAGAGAGAGAGAGAGAGAGAGAGAGAGAGANGAGAGAGAGAGAGAGAGAGAGAGAGAGAGAGAGAGAGAGAGAGAGAGAGAGAGAGACAGAACTGCCTGGTGAACCGTAAGCAGAGAGGGAGGAGAGGAGAACACATGAGGGGTTGGGACAGACTGTTTCGTCGCACTTTGCACCCTCTACAGTCTTCAGATTTCCCGAACCGTTTGCGGTTAAGCATGAAAGACTCCCTGACAAGTTGAGACCGCTGATACCCTGCAAGGACTGAATTTTGAATCTGTTGGGAAGTGCTCAACTCTACTCTAGGGGAAACAGATCTAATTCCAGCAGCCAGGCCTGCTATTCTTTTGCTCAGGCACACCCGACAGAAAAATCTATACATATTATACTCTGTTTGAGGATATATGATGCTATATCTCTAATTTGTTTTCCTTGTAAATAAATATATTTCTGTCCAAAGCCTGTACCAAAGCCCTGGCCGAATTCTATGGGGATAATGGGGTCACATAGACTCACATCGGTGGCACACGAACGGAAGCCCTATGGGGATAATGGCGTCACATAGACTCACATTGGGGGCACAAGAACGGGATCAAGGTCGAGAGTTGCTGTTTCTTTCCCTGGTGTTTTTCCTTTTCTTTTTTTTTTCTGTTCTTTTTAATCACCAGTTCATTTCACACAGCTATCTTGTTCCGACACAGTGGTCTACCTGTCGAAAAATCGGGGGTTGGTTGGGTCTACCAGACCAAAAAGGATGGTGTCGCCGTCATGCAAATCGCTTGCTGCGCCAGCTTGGGAGGAAGTGGCACACGACAAAAGTCTGCGTTGTGAAAAAGAGGCGGGAACCTGGGTCTGTATTAAATTTCGAGTCTCAATACCCGTCAACCATTCATGGGTGAAGGTGTACTAATGGGGCTACCTTCTTCCCCCGAAGACAACGCACGGTCATTATAGCCGTGTTTGGTGTATCTTGCAGTCTAAATACAGCTATAAGGACCGGACGACTGCACTGACTTGCTGTTTGCTGCCGCCGGTGACCTGTCCACCTGAGGCTGTAACATAGGTAGGTTAGTTTTGTAATTTTGTCCGAGGGCTAGATAAGATAGATAATAGATAATACAAAAACCAGGTGTCGTGGACTTCACATATCACAGCAAAAACACCCGATGACGCCGATGTAACAAAACACCACATCAGCGCCCCGCCCTTCTTGTCCTGCTGCTCAGGCTAGAGAGGAGATTGAACTCCCAATTTTTTACTTTTATCCTAAGAGTCGCACGGCCTAATGCCTGCAAAAAACTACCGAGGCCGAAACACTTCCAAAGTTACCGTTGGATGTGCCGGAGGCAGTATCTGGGTGGCGCTGGTTGTTTCAGGGACTCAGGGGTCGTATAGCAGTTACTCAGGGTTGGGGAGTGAGGCGCTGCTCAATTCTGAGCAGCACACCATGGCTCTGGGGTTATTCTGACATTTCGAGACGAGTTTAATAAGCACTGTGTACACTGCGTGAGGACTATCATTGCTTCATTGTTTTCTGGATGTGATCTACTCGGCTTTCGTTTGTGACTGGTTGTGAGGATTCTGTGGAGTGAATTGCACTTTCAGTGTTTTCTGTCATATCGCATGGACAAGTCTTCCACTGTGTTTATCTTTCTCTGTGCGGTGTGATACTCCCATCCTCTCCCCTTCCTTCTGTGTATGTATGGGCATACCTGGAAGTTTATGTGAGTGAGTGTTAGTCTTCTGCCTTTCTGAGCTGATCAGGGATGTTAGTCACGAGGAGAAGTTAGATGGGTTGCTTAGGGAAGGGGGTTGGGAAGAGCGAGTCCCAGAGTGTCAAGGCTCTCGCCCAGTATTCTGTCGCGTCTCTGCAGTGCACTAGGCAGTGGACTATATCTTCAACTTCACCTTCCGAGCAAACTGCGCATATTTCCGAACTGTTAGGATCTGAGACCTTTTGTCTAGTGTGTAACCATTGATTCACTGGTAGTGCTGCATAGGCGATCAGCCATTGCAGACTTCTGATCTTAATTGGCCTGATCAGCTTGAATTTTTTCCATTGGATTTGTGTGAGTTTGTCTGCTTCTTGCCCCAATAGGTTCCGCCATCTGTTTTTGATGATAGGGTCTGGGTTCTTGGTTTTCAGAGACAATCTATACCCCAGTTTGACTGTGTAGTCGTGGATCGGGATTTTGGTTCTAATGTCTTTGGCCTTGTCCGGCTTCCCCGCCCACTCAGCTGGATCAAATTCCAAGTTACGGACCGCTGTGTCAGGTCTGAAGATTGACTTTGGCCATGAGCCAAGGACTCGTACCTTCCTAAGTAAGAAGGTTTCCAGAACTGTCGATTCCACCTCGCTATTCCGGATGGTTGGCATACCGGTGGTGGTCATGGATATCGGGAAAGAGAGAAAGGAGGCCCTGATGCGAGAGCCTTGTTGCATGTGGGAGAACTGGAAGGCTCTGGAGGCAATCGTTTCTTGTACCATAATCCCCCATTCTCCAGGTTTCCATGGTGCGTCTTCTGTCAGGATATCTTTCCATAAATCATGCATGATTCTTTCATGAATTAAAATTGAGAAATGTCTGTGCCATGCATTTATCAACCTTGTTTGCCCAGGCAGCCCGACCGTGCAAGGCCCAATTCAAAACCGAGAAAGAAAATAATAAACTGAACAACTTTTGTGCGAGGCTCAAGGCCTCGATCTGCTCTACTGGGCTCTATTTTCTGTACAGTCGGCCACCCTAAGTGAAGGCAGGCTCGACCCAGGGCCGACAGGCCTAGTTTTGGGGTCATCACGCAACGGGGTAAATTCAGGCAGTTGCGCAGCGCCAGTTGGTTGAGAGCACCCAGGCCCAGGCTGCCTTTTTTGAATGTAACTGAGGCAGGCCGTGGGTCAGATTCGCAACATGGACCCAACACAGGCCACGGGCAGTTGGACACGGGCAACCACCACGGGCCCAGGGCCTGTTTTGTTTGGACTGGGGCTCAGCCTCTCTGGGCCTACCGAAAGCTTCTGGGCAGGGGCCCAGCGCAGCCAGGCCACACTCAAGGCAGGCATCCCACTTCCATTTAGGAAAGAGCCTGCCCACGCATTGGGCAATTCGGGCAGTGGCTGCATGCTGCGCAAGCGCTGCTGTGCTAACGCTGGCCAGCGCTCACACGCTTATGGGCGAGCTGGAAGGAGCAGGCAGCCATAGCTGAGCTGCGCTGCTGTATGCTGGATGGGGCGCATGGTGGTCCTTTGGTGCATGTGGCATCTGTGAGTTGGGGATCGAGGTTACGAGTGAGGTGAGAGACATAACTGGTGCTTGAGGCGAACGGCATTGGCCGAGATCTGCTTGTACTTCGGGGAGCTGTTGATGTCATCAGTGGCATTATAGATAGGCTAGATAGGATCGCCATTTGTAGTCTGGGCGCCGAGCGCCACATAGGATGTCGACATTGGTTCTTTGTCGATGATGATGAGACTATTCGAACATTGTCACTGATGAGCTTTTGCTGTGCTCTTATTTGGTTGGACTCGTGATGCATTTGCGTCAGGGTCACATCAAATTATTTACCAAATTCAACAAAAAAAATAAAATAAGTTTTTTTTTTTTTTGTTTTGTGCCCCGGCTGGGCAAGTGGTCCTGGGTCACTCTGGTAACCTATTAAATTATTATTAATTATAACCGCAACGTGTGCATGATGCAGGAATACGTGCTGGAATGCTTAAAGGAGCTTCTGCGGCTAGAACATGATTGGATACCGAGCCAAGAGGGCTATTCGCTGTACGTCCTGTCCCATTCACATCTATCATATGCCCCTGGCATGGCATGACTTGCCGTTCTCTTCTTGCTTGTCCTCTACAGTGTCTACGCTCCCTAAAATGAAGCGATAGGGCCTCGCAGCACGGAACTACTCGTTTAATGTATGTGTAAGATGGCGAGTGAGTGCATCGTCGGCTACAAGGTGGACAAAAAGATGCACTCAATCAGTCTCACTTTTTTGCTTTGCGTCTGTTTCACGTTTGGCGAGTGGTGAAGCAAGGCCCT
>BFEA01000655.1:281432-295080 GCA_003427395.1 Chara braunii
TTTTTTTTTTTTTTTTTTTTTTTTTTGAAAATGCTGGGATTTCTCACTATGATTGCATGTTAATTCAGTTTTTTCTTTCAAGTTTGAGGCCACGATGTCAACCATTCTCTGTTAATTTTTTTGAGAGTTGGGGGTGTCGCTCGCTCTCACAGACTCCACCCCAATCGCCTCATTCCATTTGGTGTTTTTTTTTTTTTTTTTCTCCCTTCCATTTGCTGTTGTTTGTGGATGTCACCCATGTTCGATTTCGTGTTGTGTCTCCGACTTTCAGTTGTTTCTATTTTTGTTGCATCTTCAGCCATGTGTGTCTGATGCCAGATTTGGCAATGAAAGTGGATGACGATGACCTGTTTTCCCCACCGACATCCAGATTACAGACTAAGTGTTCATTTGACTTCGGTGCGAATGTGCGATCCCAATGGCTGAAAGAATGAGGGATTTTCTACAGGGGAGGGGCTCCACTCCGAGAAGTGAGATTGCTGGCCTTGCAACCCCTGAATCTGCAATTCTCGAACATTTTATTTTTGCCTTGGGCACTGGGCCCTTCTACTTTACATGCCCACTGCCTTCCTTGGATGTGGTAGGCTGGTAGCCATCTCTCTGAGAAGAAGACCTTCAGGAGTTTTTAAAATTTTTATTTCTATTTATTTTTAAAGCCAGTATTCCCACTAGACAGGAAGCCAGTTTGTGTGGCTCTGTCTTCTCGTCTCTCAAATCAGTTTTTTTTAAAGTTCTTGGGCAACTGGCCAGCAAGGTGATGCAAGCTGATGATGGTATTGTTTCAAATTGAATTCGTTTGCCTTTTTTTAAATGATTCATTGGGGGAAGTGGCGTTTTTTGGACCACTAATATGACCTTACACGATGCGGCGAGAGTCGGAAGACGCGGAACCATATTAGCAGTCATGCCATTGGGTGGATCCATGGGTGAGTGGGGGTGTAGAGTGGGTGTTATGGCACTGACAGACTAGTTTCTCAGGCTCACTGCTGTTCTTGTCTGGGTTTTTGACCCACAGGCTGCTAGGTTTGCAGGGTTGGTGTGAGGAAAGTCGACGAATTTCCCCGCCTCTCAGGGGTACCCCGAACTCTGGGCGACATGGTGAGTCCTCTTATCCATCCGTCAAATGCATCCTGGGCGGACTGACTGTCGGGGTTCGACCTCCTGATGAGTTGGCGAAAGTCTGACGAAACAGTCCGGCACAGTCCTGCTTCTTTTGCGAAGTTGTGTATAGCGAACATGACCACACACACACACACAGAGATGGGTGCATGGGCACTTGGCGCTGAACCACACAAACGTGGCCAACCTTGCATTTTCTATTATACTTGCTATCTATACTTTTTCGATATGGATGGTTTGTTATGATTTGTGGAGGGAATGAGAGAGAGAATTTGGGGTGCTTTTCTAAACACACACACACACACACACACACACACACACACACACACACACACACACACACACACACACACACACAAGTCCGTGAAAGTCTTAGGAAACCATGCGGCACACTCCTGCTTTTTTTGTGGGGGTGTAGATAGCGAAGATGACAACAAACACAGACACGCACACTCACATAAACACACGCGCACACACGCACACACACATGCACACACACACGCACACACACACGCACACGCACGCACAGCAATGTGGCAATGATTTGCTGATGATTTATTCAGCACTGCGAGCGTGCGTGTCCACCAGACACGGGGGCCAGCCACCTGTGCAGCTTTTGCACGACTAGCAGCCACCTTAAGCCCAAGTTCGGCCTATCAGTTTCCGTTACCTGCATCTGACCCACCTATTTCTCACCCGCCTGTTTCTCCCCCAACTAGCCCGGCATGCTCCCCTTCCCCAATTGACAATGACTTGCCCTCTGATCATTTGATGGAGCCCCCAACTGCAGAGGATCTCTTTCCGGAGCATATGCTAGACCCAATACAGTTAATACAACCGGAGGAGCCATAAAAGCATGTCTCCTCGCTTATAATTGCAACCCTTACAGATTTACCAATATCATCGGCTGGATAGAAGAAGATCGCCGTGCTGTCTGCCCAGAGGATGACAATACTGGCCTGGAGTGAACATCGAAGTCGTGTCTATGGCATTCATGGGAAGAAGACTACAACTGCAGCCTGCTCCCCAGAACCCCTTGCCCGACCTGGACCCACAGATTAGCGCATACATCTTGCATCGTCCAGGTCATCTCAGTGCTGTCACCCCTGCGGATAATTAATGGGTCTTATGGGAAAATGGCGGTAGGGTGCACACGGTGGGAAGTATGAACTCTTTCTACACCCAAGCAGCAAATTCTCACTCCACCTGGTTTGTCCGTCAGGAACGGTACGTTTCTTTGCACTTGCAAGCACAACAGACTCCGGAGAGCAACCCGGCTAAACACCCACCCCCTTCTCCTGCACATGGCCAAGCAGTGCCACCTCCCTGTGTAGACCGAACAGATTCTCCTTCTGGCAATCACTAGACTTCTCTTGAGGACCGTGGCTGTGCGCTCCCATTGTGTCGTCACATATCTACAGTTGGTTGGCATGCACACTACACAGTCTCTGCCCCAAACACTATGAAGGGATGGTCACTGATAGCCTCTGCCACGGAAATTGTGACTCTTTGTCTTCTATTCATCCCCCCCCACCCCCTAATTGCTTCCCCAGTATGCCACCATGGCCTTGACTTGCCATGTTTAAATAGCTGCTTAAGTCAGCCAGCATTCCTACTGCCATGTCAGCAGCATACCATGTGTCATCAATGTTACCAGGAACTCTTTGGACTATCCCCGCTGCCATCATCTGCCGCATCCTCTTTCAGCATGTCCCGCATTCTCAGGGACGCACTTATGCTTGATTCTTTGTCGACCCCAGGTATGCCACCATGGCCTTTGACTTGCCATGTTTAAATAGCTGCTTAAGTCAGCCAGCATTCCTACTGCTATATCAGCAGCATACCATGTGTCATCAATGTTACCAGGAACTTTCTGGACTATCCCCGCTGCCATCATCTGCGGCATCCTTTTTCAGCATGTGCCGCATTCTCAAGAAAGTACTTATGCTTGATTCTTTGTCGACCCCAAGTAGGGTGTCTACGAAAGACACATGCAGGAAGTTGTTGAAATATCCGGAAATCCATACGGTGAAAGATTGCAGAGCGTTTCGAAACTGCTGGTATAGTGAAGTAATAAGGTCAGAGATTACTCTTCTGACACGGTAATGAGATTACCACTTTCATCAGCGAACAACTGAATCTTTGGAACCTCACCCTTCCACCATTACTGATGGGGTAAGACCAAGTAGATGATTTAAGATCCGGGTAATCTCACAAAATAACACTCGTATATATTGAGCTCGTAATCGTACTTCACAATTATCAGTGAAAATTTGCATTATATGAAATTCCATAAGTTAGTTGGCCTTCAATTGAAGGTAACTTTGTCTTATGAAACCCGTTTGGAAAAGCAAAGCAAAAAAACACAAAAATTATTCGGGAGCGAAGCTGTATGAAAAACGGCTGCTGGAAAGGAAAAACACTCAAACAATTAACTTTGAGTTTCAAAAAGGCGTTTGCTGGACGAAATTTCACAGGTCGTATCACCCTTTCCCATAGAGGCTCCTATGCAAAACGATTGCAGCGAAGGATGGTTGGAAAAATATACACCATGCTGTGGTGAAATAAACTCGGGTCAATTCAACCACTAGTTTCCTAATGGCATCAGACTATAAGTTCGGGTCAATTCAACCACTAGTTTCTTAATGTTATCAGACTATATCTTCAACTAGAGAGATATAATGGTTTGGGCATATAGCCTATGAGGATCCTACTCGTTGTAATCGACGATTCCAAATATTCAACGTCATGACAATTGAATCCCTCAACAAAGAAAAAAGAAGAAGAATTACACTTTCTATTTATTCATGATTGTTTTCTATTGGGAAAACAGATTGAGTCAAAGTATAAAAATGAATATTGGATATTCCAATTCTTTCTTAGAATATACAAATAAAATACAAAGATGCAAGAGGTAGAGCACTTGATGGGCTAGAGTGCCTCAAAGCTCGACCAACCCCAAGGAAACTCCGAATACTTGCAAAAGTTTTGATCAATCGAGCAAGTTGATAAAGCACGCAATAAATTATTTTGTTATGCAATATTTTTTCTATGCAAAAAAACGATTGAAATTTGATCCGACTCCAACTTTTAATAGGCTTTGTTTGTCAAAAAAAAAGTTATGTTTGCTTCGCGTCTGGTCGTTACTTAAGTCAATGGGTCACACTAAGGTTGCGTTATCCACTAAGAAGTGTCCCTATGACCAAGTTACTATGGTGTCTCCTACAGCAGGTATTGCACTCGCTAAACTTGTAATTACAGTAGCTCTCTCAAAACTCATTTGTCCCTATGGTAACACATACCCAATAAAAGTTGTTACAATCATTAATAATAAAATAAGCACTTCAAGACATCATATAATAATAAACATAGGGATTAAAACACTTTCGAAGAACACATAAAAAAGTAGAAATGCAAAACACAACAATCATGAAAGCTTCAAGAAAAAAAAAACTATCATGTTCTCTTTCTTGTAATTTTAAATACAAGATCAACCTACTAACATTCAAATAGGTATTAAGAACACAGTCAACACCACAAAGAATAAATAAATCTCATCTAGACCTATATAAAAATTGATATTTGAGTAAGGAAGCCATCGTATTGTTTCAACAAATTGGAATTTAGCTGTAGAATTCTCAAATTGTATCCAAAACAACAGAGTATAAAAAAGTGATCAAAGAGGTGCAAAAGGCAATACTTCGTATCAACTATATTTCGAGTCAGGGGCCCTAAAAGAGGTCGCATGATAACACCACTCAGATTGTCAATAATGAAGCACAAATTTGTAACTTTTTTTTTTTTTTTTTTTTTTTTTAATTGTTCGCCAATATTTTGACTATGATATTCAAAATTTTTGCATTCATTTTTAAGATTGAGAACATTCTCAATTGATTATGAAAAACTTTTCAGCTTTTTTGAAAACTCCTAGGAAAAAAACGTTATTCAAAATGCTTTGTTTTTTCTCTCCTCCGAACCGTACGTGCAACTTAAGTAACAAGATGAAAGGAAAAAACGTTGTTTATCCTACTCTTTATGGTAATGTCTGCTCTTATAGGTGGGTTTGAAAACTGGTTTGTTCCTATTTTAATTCGAGCGCATGATATGACCTTATTCTCTTAAAATTGAGAACTTATGTTTTTTTATGATTTTCAATACCAATGTTTCCAGAAGCTAGTCCTTATTTCACTCCTTTCATTTATACTCTTAGTGTGATTGCTATAATATATAAGAATAATTAACACCATAGATTCACAAGCATTTAAAGTTTCTTTTCGAACCGTGCGAGATGGTCACTTGCTATAATATATAAGTATAATTAACACCATAGATTCACAAGCATTTAAAGTTTCTTTTCGAACCGTGCGAGATGGTCACTCATCACACGCTCTTCTAGTGTGATTGCTATAATATATAAAAAATCATTATTTATCTTACTCTTTATGGTAATGACTGCTCTTATAGGTGGGTTTGGAAACTGGTTTGTTCCTATTTTAATTCGAACGCCTGATATGACCTTATTCTCTTAAAATTGGTAACTTATGTTTTTTTAAGATTTTCAATACCAATGTTTTCATAAGCTAGTCCTTATTTCACTCCTTTCATTTATACTCTTAGTGTGATTGCTATAATATATACTTCCTTTGAGTATAATTAACACCATAGAGTCAAAAACATTCAAAGTTTTTTTCTGAACCGTACGAGATGTCCACCCATCACACGACTCTTCTAGCGTGATTGCTATAATATATACTTTCTTAGAGTAGAATTAATACCATAGATTCAAAAGCATTCAAAGTTTTTTTCTGAACCGTGCAAGATGGTCACCCATCACACGGCCCTCCAACCTTAGTAACTTTTGTGGCGTGCCTGACACAATGGAATTTGCTTACGCTCTTATTAAAGAAAGGTCGACCATCATTCTCTTAAGATAAAAAAGGCCTTCTTATCTATCGATAGCGGTATGCTTGGACGTTGGTTGACCTGATAAAGAAAACGATCTCTTTGCAGCCCATCTCTGTTCGGCCTAGGCTCGCCATCTACGTGCTTACCCGCCGGTGAACACCACCTTTCTTATTATGTATGGTGTGCATCAATTGAAATAGAATAGAAATTGGGGCACAATTTATTTAAATAAACAGGCATAATTTAATTGAATTCCAAAGGATACGAAGTCGGTAGATGTCGAAGCAGCCAATAGCTGCTTAAGTCAGTCAGCATTCCTACTGCCATGTCAGAAGTATACCATGTGTCATCAATGTTACTAGGAACTCTTTGGAATATCCCCGCTGCTATCATCCGTCACATCCTCTTTCAGCACGTCCACATGTCGATTTGGGCACGCACCTACTGCAGCTCCAGTGAGACTTCCCTCTTCCTTGCCTGGGAAACGACAAACCCAGCAGCCTGAGGAGGAAAATGAAGTCTCATATGAACCGCATGCAGTGCACGATACAAGAGGGCTTACATCACCAGGGCGAACATTTGCGGACCAAATCTTGCAACAACTCGATGCCCTTGTTTTGGCTGACCCCCTTCTACCACCGCCCTCCTCATCTGCCCACAGAGAAGGACTCAATAATGAGGGAATCCAAGATGCCATCTCAATGTCGCTTTGTGACGATTCACCTGAGATCCGGTTAGCATGTGGGTTGAGGGAACCCAAGACGTCTGCTCAATGCCGTTCTGTGACGATCCACCTGAAATCCGGTTAGCATGTGGGTTGCATGCATTGTGTCGTGAGGATTATGAAGGCAGAGCTCGTGCAAGTTTTTGTTTTCATACGTCTGATGACAATCAATATTGTACCTACCTACGACACCCTGTCATGCCTTGTCCAATTTGTAGACAGGGAATCAAACGACAATGCCTCTACAATGGCGGTCGACGTGCTTGTGTTCCTCGTATGTGGGAGCCACTTAGCCTGTGACATATGCCTACGCCGAGCCATTCATTGCAGCAACTGTGACTGCGAGACTTGGATGCGACACTTGCACAGTCCACACCCGAACTCGTGTGGTCCGCTCTGTAGGAGTGGACCCTTACCATAGCCCACGGGTACTCCCTAACACAAAATCTATGCGACGCTTCCACAGTCCACACCCAACCGGTGTTGTCCGCTCTGTAGGCATGGACCCTTACCATAGCCCACGGGTACTCCCTAACACAAAATCTTCAGCAACCTGAATATTGACTGACTTGTCATGTCATCCTAAGAATGGTCTGGTCCGGTGTATTCTCTCTCTCTCTCTCTCTCTCTCTCTCTCTCTCTCTCTCTCTCTCTCTTTCTCTCTCTCTCTCTCTCTCTCTCTCTCTCTCTCTCTATGTCTCTCTCTCTCTCTCTCTCCCTTTTTTAACCCCATCTCTTCTCCCTCCCCTTGTGTACTCCATCTCCCTGTGCACTACTCATAAACGCATATGAATGANTCTCTCTCTCTCTCTCTCTCTCTCTCTCTCTCTCTCTCTCTCTCCCCCTTTTTTAACCCCATTTCCTCTCCCTCCCCTTGTGTACTCCATCTCCCTGTGCACTACTCATAAACGCATATGAATGAGCGTCACTAAGAGAACAGACAAAATACAAGTCACCCCTTTTACTCTGCCTCCTTTCATAACATGCAAGTCGGATGTTAAGGCACACGGGAATGTGGGCAGCTGGCGCTTAACCATCATCAGCGTGGCCAGCCTTGTACGTGAGAAGCATAGTAAGAGGGGTGTGTAAGAACAAATAAACTGGGAGGCCTCTCAATGATAATAATGGTGAATATAGTCAAGAAAATGACATAATTTATCAATTGTCTAACATATTGCTAATAGTCTCATTGTTGGGTAACCCCCTCTCAAGTATGCTGCATTGCTTGCATAAAGGTCAGGTTCCTATGAGGCTGGATCTACTCATGAAGGCATTGCTTGCATAAAGGTAACGTTTATATTGTGCCTCATGTTGCTAACTATGGAGGCACCACTGTTTCCTTGCTCGATTGATTCATCTCAAGCATGCGATTTTTGATCTACTCATCTGGGTGGAACAAGGGATGTTGTGGTGAACATTCACACACACACACACACACACACACACACACACACACACACACACACACACACACACACACACACACACACATGCAGACCAGAGGTTGACATTGGGTGCCAATGGGTGGCCATGACCCGACCCGACCGTACTCAGCCGTACCTGACAGTTCTGGACGGGTGTCGATATGGCATGATTAGTATGCACCAGGGCAACTGGGTCTGAAAATCTAAGGGGGGGATATGGCCGGGGCAGGAAACTGTAGGGTGGGTGGGGCTGAATGTTGATACAGTGCCTGGACGGTTACGACCGCGCAAAGGTTTGGCCTGGTTGCGGGTACGGTTGGGTAAAGGTTTCGCGCGGGTGACCAGAGGCGTGTAGGCATACTAGGCATATTAGGCAAGAGGGTCAGGCTTGACACTTTTTCTTCACTGGGAAATAATTGTAGGGTGGGTGGGGCTGGATGTTGACACAGTGCCTGGACGGTTACGGTCGGGCAAAGGTTTGCCCTGGTTCCGGGTACGGTTGGGTAGAGGTTTCACGCGGGTGACCCGAGGCCTGTAGGCATAGTAGGCATATTAGAAAAGAGGGTCAGGCCTGACACTTTTTCTTCACTGGGAAATAATGGTACTAGTGGGGTGTGCCCCTAGTATAAATTTGTCTCTGGCCGTTTGTCATTCATCTTTGGGCCGAGGTAGTACTAAGGTCAGGCCGTACTATTAATTCAGTCTGGCTCCAGTCGTTTCATCTTATGTAATATGACATTCACTTATAAGCTTTGGCCATGATTGCAGTCACGTCCATCAAATCTCGTTGTAGTTGCATCCAAATGTAGACAAGAAAGTACCACTGTGAGTATCCCAAGCCACTGCCCCATTGCCTTCGCCAAAATTCAAAGTGGAGATTTGTGGATGGAAGGTAAAGAATCCAACATGCAAAGGCCTAAGTTTAAAATAAAGATACAAACTAAGTCTGGGTGGAAACTTTTGGTCACAGGTACGGCCGGGCACGGGTGGATGGATACCGGGTTCGCGTGCGGCTGGATGCGGATGAATGAAAATTTGGCCTGGGTGTGGCTGGATATGGGTAGATAATTTTTAAATCACCCTAGGTGGGCTGGGTACGGGTAGAAAAATAAATAAATTAGTGTGGGTGGGTTGGGTCTGGGTAAAAAAAATTGTGTTTACGTGGGTCCGGCTAGATATGATACATCACCGTTTGGGCTAGGTCTGATATGGTTAGGAAAAAAAATGGTTTTGTGACCTCTGATGCAGACGCACGTGTATGGTGATGGTCACATCAAGCCATGAGGAGATCCATACGCGCAAGTTGGTAACGAAAATATCTGTTGGCAGAACATGTTGAGTCGGACTTTGACTGCACAAAAGCCACCAGTTGAGTTAGTGCAAGATGTGGGTTGTAATCTAAAACCAGATTTGCAAGATGTGTCCCCTTTTTGTCAATTTTGCCTGCAAGTGAAATTGACAACTCTCTGCAAATGTGGTGGTGAAAACGTCTGGATGATATTGTCCTGGTGATGAACTGAAGGTGGTGGAAAACCTTGTACTGGGACAAAGGGCGAATTGTGTGCTTTCTCTCCGGGACAAAAAGCGAATTGTGTGCTTTCTTCGAGATTGTCAATAAGTCTTCTGTTCTGCAAGAAACTGCAATCCACAACTGAGATGCGAAATGCCTCCAACAACTTCAAACAGGCCTTGACATAAACAACATTTCCATACCCTCTCCTCGCCTACCCCAAGAAACCCCGCTGACAGCAATCCCGCTCCCCTCCAAACCACTTCCCCCCTCGCTCTGCCCCCTTCCCTCAAAGGTCAGTCACACTGTTCACTGCGTGACACATGGGCCATGCAAGGACAAGGACAATGAAACCACCAATATTTCCTACATTCAAGCCCGTTAACAAGCCACAATTTTAGGAAACATAAAGGTCACACGCCCAGATTCATCCGACTTGGCACGTTTCTACTCTATTTATGCCCAAGGCCGATAGCTGGGCCAAGTACCGGTGGTTGAAGACAGCTTCCTCGTTTTGACGAAGCTGGTGACAGCAAACAAAGGGCTTAGACAGACGGTAAAATGGTGTCCATCTATAATCACCCCTGACACCCAGGAAGGGGGCACAAAGATGAAAACTACCATCATACCCGGAACATAACGCATATACGTTGTATGAGAGTTTTCAAAAAAGATCGACGACTCGGATAGAACACATATGCGTTGTATGTGAATATTCGGTTTGTTTAAATAGAAAGCACATCCGTTGTATTTAAAAAGAGAGCACCGTATGCATTGCATTTGTTTATAACACATATGCGTTATGTTCGGGAAAGGACGATGATCAGACCCAGGGTGGATGTCCGGGCAGGGGTAAGGGACAGGTGGCAGAGACACCTAAACCTTGGTGACGATCAGGTTAGAGGTCGTCAATGGTTCAAAGGCGTGAAAGAAAGACCGACAAAGTTCGCCTCCCTACAATAGCAAATCAGTCATAGCTGCGTCCCCACCAACAACTCGATCATCGACAAAACAAATCTGGAACAAAGAGGGGAGACCCTTCCATGATGCAAATCCTGCCACGCGGGTTTCACGAGCCGTAGAATATATGAGACAATAGAACACATCTTCCTGCAATGCCCAGGGGTTGTGCTAATGTGGAGATGGTGGGACCGCATTTGGGCACAACCAGGAACCGGGGAGAAATAGTCGTGGAGTTGGGAGTCGCTACTGTTAGGAGAGTGGCGTAGGCCACAAGCATCCCGCTATGCTAATAACCTTTTTTCCATGGCCAGAAAGGCGGTGGTGTGGGGGCAATGGTCAAGAAGGTGTGTATTCGACCAGGAAGGGGCTAGGATGGGAGAAAGGGAAGTGGCATACGTCACACAGAAAACATATATTACCAAGGAAATACAAACTTTTTGCACAGATTGGCTGGGGGGGGACAGGGGCGGCAGGATGGTACAGGTCGGATGACCTGGGGAGAAGGGGGTTGAGAGGGGAGGCGACACCCTTACCAAGGGCTACAAGCTCAGGTTTAAGGAGTGGTTGCAGATCGACCCCAACATTCCGATGAAGAGTTCCGAGGAGTTTCCAGATATGTTTGCCCCGGCAGCAACAACTATAGGAGAAGCACAACGGTTCAGTCAAGAATAAAAATAGGGGTAAGGTGACTAGAATGACGGGGGGGTGGAGATACTTTGGGCGGGGAGGGAACCAAGGTGTAGTAGCAGTTATCTGGCTCCCGACACAGGGTGAAGAGGTTCTTGTCCCCTCTCCGTCTAACGACTCAGTCAATGCTCCAGCTCCTGAAGTACTTAAGTTCAGTGGTCATCTTGCAGATCCCTTTTCGGACAATTCTTCAATTCATTGTATATTTGGGACGCTGGACCCGCTTTCCAACAGGTGATGCTCCCCACCAATAGATGGACCCTCTCCCTAGGTGCTAGCGGTGCCTGCTCTTACCAGCACCAATAGCACCACGAGGGAATGTATTAAAAAAAAAAACAGGGCAAAAGGTTGATATATAGCTCTGGCCTCCACAAGGGGCGAAGCTTTGAGACAAGCTCTAATTCACGGTCGCGCTGACTCCTTAGACATGTCCAAAGGGTGGTTGGGCCTGGTCCCCAGCATGTGACACTCCTCACGAATAATACTGGGTCACCGCAGCAGGTGTGGCGAATCCAGGATTTCAACCGCACTTGATAGGCATCGTAATCGAGCACTCAACCCTTGCTGATAGCCATTGTAATCGAGCCATGAATGTTTTTTGTTGCTAGAATTCAACCACGTAACTGACAGCTAAGGTGGTTCTAACCATAATTCAACCAGAGAATTCTTGGGTATGTCCAACTCGCCACAGTAGGACCTGAGCAGGCTTTCCGCACCACATACTAGAGCATTACAGCGGGTGACACCAGCTGAGGCCTTCCTCACCACATACTAGAGTGTCACACCTGGTGATCCCAGCCGATTCCCCACCTCTCTTTACCAGACGGCTGCCCATGCCCTTCTTCCCAACCACCATAACTGAGCAGGAGGTAGAAGGGTAATCGCGATTGCAGAATCACATGCCATGTTCTCAATGTGTTCACTGTGAGAAGTAAAGCTTCACACATTCAGTAAAATTTACATTTGTCTATCTCTACCAGGCGTAATGCTCCTGAATAGCTAGCACGGGTAACGGCTGTGAAACTGCGCACTGATTGAGCGCGCGGTCGGTGCGCCCATGGAATGAGGAACAGTTGATGAGAGTGAGACTTGGTACAGTCTATGTCCAGTGTCGGTAAGGCTCTTATGTCGGTGGGGCTGTCTACAGGATTGGTTGGGTTGCCTGCCTCCTATGTTCGGTTCACTATCAACAAACAAGTAGTAATGACAACACGGTTCACTATCAAACAAACAAGTAGCAATGACAACAGCGTGCACAACAAACAACCTAATAATAATAGTGTGTACAACAAACAACCTAACAACAAACAACACTAACAACAGTTGTTTACACAACGATAGGAACGCAAAATAGGTCTACCTATGAGACTTGTAGGGAAACGTATGTGCCTAGCACCTGAAGTACCTGGGCGACAAGGCTCGCACAAATATGCTTCGATCAGGGCTGAGTGGGGTGTGTGAGACTCTGCTTAGCCCCGGTACCTACAACCACAATTCGGTCAGGTCACCCCCAGTCTGGAGGGTGACGATCCTGAGTGGTAGCCACTGAGGTAGGATAGTGGGAGTAGGAGTGCGCTGGGAGAAATTACGACAGAGGTAGGCTGGGAAGGAGTCCCATAGGATTAGGGGGTCTCTATCACAAGGCCAAGTGTCGAAGGGGACTCTCATATGTCTGTAATCCAGCCTCTACAACAACCTGGCACAAGCGGTTATTGGGTAGCTGAAAATTCAGGAATGAAAATTTTGAAGTGAGAGTTTTGGGCAGTCTGAAAATCCTGAATGGTTTTGAAGTGGTGAAAGGTCCGAAGACCCTGAAAACCACCTGTTTAGGCAGGCTGCATCCTGAAGTGGTGAAGGGTGTTCTGAAGTGGTCAATTGAAAATTTTGGGCAGTCTGAAAATCCTGAATGGTCCTGAAGTGGTGAAAGGTCTGAAGACCATGAAAACCACCCTTCACCACTTGAGGATGTTGTCTGCCTAAACAAGTGGTTTTCAGGGTCTTCGGAACTTTCACCACTTTAGGACCATTCAGGATTCTCAAACCTAAATAGTCCTGAAGTGGTGAAAGGTCTGAAGACCCTGAAAACCACCTGTTTAGGCAGGCTGCATCCTGAAGTGGTGAAGGGTGGCCTGAAGTGGTGATGAAAAATGCGACTGTTGTTAACCTTCTCTCTAACCTGGGCTTTATATATGAAAAAAATATATATATATTTGAGTGCCGCTCAAAAGCGAGCTCACAACGCGCTTAAGAGAGAGAGAGAGAGAGAGAGAGAGAGAGAGAGAGAGAGAGAGAGAGAGAGAGAGAGAGAGAGAGAGA
>BFEA01000655.1:321112-341002 GCA_003427395.1 Chara braunii
ATAGAGCTCCCCCCACCCCCTTCCTACCATTCGCCCTCCGGGAACGATCCGATCCAGCCGACTACAGTTATTGAAGACACACAAACCCCAACCCCCCACCCGCGCAAAAATAAATTCATTAGTGCGCCTAAGGGAGAATCAGAAATTAATAGTGAAGAAAAAAGAAAAAACAAAGAACTTAGGAAATAAAATTCCTAAAATATGAATGGAAGAATCGGAAATTTCTGAAACTTACGATGGAGAAAAGGTAGATGAGATTTTTTGGATTTTGCTGATGACGATGAACAACACCCTGAAGATGATGATGATGAGTATGATGGTGACGACCAACTCACCTGCTGTTTGAATGTGCCAACCCTATGGTTGTGTATGTGTGTATGTACTCTGTCTCATAGATGTGTGCCCGTGGGCTATATGGATGATTTTTGTATGCTGCTCCTCACCATGGAGCATCTGCGAGAGGATGATGATGAGTATGATGGTGACGACCAACTCACCTGTTGTTTGAATGTGCCAACCCTATGGTTGTGTATGTGTGTATGTACTATGTCTCATAGATGTGTGCTCGTGGGCTATATGTATGGTTTTTGTATGTTGTTCCCCACCATGGAGCATCTGCGAAGTAAGTACTGAGTACTGGTGAGAGGTGCTTTTATCACCTCCACTAGTACATGTATGTGTGTGTGTATGTGGTAGAGACAAGTCTATCTGGACAGGACCCCCCCCAAGTTCGGAACCGGACTCGAACCTGTAACCCACAGCATGAAACTGGAGGGTTCTACCAAATGTACTATCGTGGGAAGTGGATATAATGTGTGTAGTGTCTGGACTGGGGGAGATCATCAGAGCGACCAAAGCCAACAACAATCAGCAACCTACGTGAAGACTAGACCAACATACAACACCCATGGACTGACCCCCTGGGTGGTGCGCAGGCAGTGTCTGTAATAGTACCAGGCGTCAGCCCAGGGGAGTGTGTGTCCAGCCGTGCGTCATTCTAACGCCTTGCCAGTGTCCATGCGCGAGGCTGCGGAGTTTTGAACCCACAACCTCATACCACAATGCACATTTTCAATCGGTGCTCTAACCACTGAGCTACTTAATGTGGTTGTGGGAGCAACAAAATTGCAGGCGTACGAACCGATCATGCCTAGGTCTAAGTGGACCGGTCTGAGAAGAAATCCTGACCTTGACTGCCAGCAGGGCCCAGCACCCCATGGGTGAAAAATGGTCTATTTATTATAGGGGATCTGTGGGACAGCCAGGGGGGAACATGGAAAACAGCACAACAACTGTGACCAGTCCTCGGGCGTTTTTTTTTTTTTTTTTTTTGAAAACAAGGGTCCAATCTATTCGTGGGGAACAACACGTGCTGGGAACCGGGTCCGGCGTCCCATATGGAAATTTACATAGAAGTTTGAAAGTTTGAGATACCGGTGCCATTACCCAGCTATGGCTAAGAAAAATTAGAACTACTTAGCAAATTACTACGATAAACTTCCGAAATAAGCGAAGTTCAAAAAACAACTCAGAAAGTCCCCATCGATCCTCTTTACCTCACTCCGGCAAGACTTACTGCAGCAGAGCCACCATCTCTACTGCTGCTGTACCCTATTTCCATCCTATGTGCTAGCCCCCTCACAAGTAGGACGCTTGATATCCAACCATCTACTTCTCCCGCTCACCTCCTTTTTGAAAAGAAATTAAGAAGACCTCCCCCTGCCAGCATTGATTGCGTCGGAAACCAGGGGATTAACTGAACAGGGACGCTCTTTGATAATAGGTCGAATTTGAAAAATATGAAAACATACAACCCCTGGAGCAGCCATCCCAAAAGATCCTGCCTCCAAGGAAAAAACTCCAGTTGTTCGGGGTGGAGTTAGTAGCAAGTGACCGGTACCCGCCAAGATACTTTACGCCAATCGCATCCTCCCCAACTCCCTACATCCCAGCCGTCATTCCTAACTCCGTCCTCGTGAAGAATTTCATAGGACCGCCTCGCAGTAGGGGGTGAGCGCCATCATCACCCGGAAGTTCCTTGCCCCACAAGAACTCCACTCTCCGTCCTCAAAGGGGTGAACTAGTGTTACCCAACGCTAATCGCGCCAGAGCTCGCCCTCATCGGCGGGTACCCATCGGACAACCTAAACTACCCAACGCCAATCACATCTGATAAGAGCTCCCCCTAGCCGATACCCGTCAGCAGCCCTATTCCATCCCCCTCTCCGTCCTTGCAAAGAATCATTCCATGCCCCTTCTCCCTACTTCAAAACAAATCCCCCAAAACCCTACAAGATATTTAACTTGACTATCCCTATGGGGCCCTTGTTAGAACCCTGACGAAACTCTGACGAGAATAGAACAATTCAAGAAAACAAGCAACCCCAAAAACAGAAAACCCAAACAATCTGCCTCCATCATCGAAAGGAAGAACCTCATTCGTCCTCCCAAACTCCATCCTCGTAAAAGGTCTAGAGAACCTCGTCTCAGCAAGGGGCGGGAACCATCGTCACCCTGAAATTCCTTGGCCCCGCAAGAATTTCAGTCTCCGTCCTCAAATGGGTGAAACAACACTACCCAACGCCAATCGCGCCAAGGCTCACCCTCACCAGCCGGTACACATTGGACAACCTAAGCTACCCAATGCCAATCGCATCTGGTAAGAGCTCCCCCTAGCCGGTCACGGTATCCGTCAGAAAGCCCTATTTCATCCCCTCTCCATCCTTGCGAAGAATCATTTTGTGCCCTTTTCCCCTTACCCCAACCCAAATCCCCCAAGATCCTACAAGATGCTCTACTAGACCATCCCATGGGCTCCCTGTTCAAAATTCTGACAAAACTCTGACGAAAAAAATTAGGTCAAATTTGGAAAAACAAACTATCTCGTCACAAAAAAAACTTAGAGAATCACCGAGATTTTGGCCATGGGAATCACAACATTTATTAAACAACACACGGACTGCAAAAGTTGTGGGATTTCTAATTAAGATGTCCAAAAAGGATTTCTGAATTCAAAATATCAGTCAGAAAAATTTGAAAATAACTATATAGACAACGAAATTAAAATTCAGTTTTCGACCCTCTATATTAAAAAATCAAACTCTGAATTAATATCAGAACTAGGTTACTGGGTCGGACGTACGGGACCCCCCTGACCGTCCGGGATGTCCGACCGGACGTTTGGTCGGACGTCGGACCGGACAGGGCATGTCCGACCTAGCGCAAAAAAAAAAAAAAAAAAAAAAAAAAAAAAAAAAAAATCATGTGGCTTCCACATTGCATTAGGTGCATGCCACCAAATTTTTGGATCATTTGGGCCAGTAGAATAAATAATAAAGATCTTTAAAGATTCATTCCCCATCTATACCCCTCCTATCCCCACCAAACCCCCTTCTACCCCCCCCTCCCCCCCCAAATACCACCCTATCAGCAAATGCTCAAAAAAATCTGAATTTTTTTGTGGGGGGTCTCTAGGCCATGGGCAACACTGTCATTTTTTTTTAATTTTTTTTTTGTACCAAAAAGGCGTCGTCCGGAAATCCGGACGTCGGGGGGGGGGAGACGTCCGGGGGAGACGTCCGGTTTCCTGACCATTGGTAACCTAGTATCAGAATGATATATCAAGGATTTAGGATATTGCGAAGAATTATTCCAAAACAGCCAGTCAAAAACTACAGGCTGCAGTACCACTAAGTTGGGTAGGGGCTCTCAAAAATGGCTTGCAATTAAGGATGCATGACCGGGTTCCCGAAAACAACTCCAACCCCATCCTCATGGTCATTTATAGACTGCTTAATGTGGATGTGGGAGCAACAGAATTGCAGGCATACGAACAGATCATGCCTGGGCCTAAGTGGACTGGTCTGAGAAGGAATCCTGACCTTGACTGCCAGCACCCCAACGACACTCTTGCTAAAATCCGAGCCGTGGGAGATGATGACGGGTTATAATTTTGCTTTTGAGATGACCTCCCCCATTTGTGCCCTCCCTTTCAATCCTAAAAGTGGAAATGGATTGGACATAAACTTACCCCGCTTTGGCAGTATACGATAAAGAACGTGTATAAATAGACCCACCATCTCTACCTACCAACCTCAGTCGTTCACAATAGATGGATCTGTGATTCACCATTGCAACAAGCTCAACCGCGGGATATTCCTTGGGCCCCTTATTCACACATAATGCCTACCTCTCACCGGGCTCTTCAGTGGCAGATCATACACCGATGTCTCCCAACCCCGGACTGGTTAACGGCACGCTCGAATCTCGAACAAAAAAATGTGTGGTCTCCAATCTTCACCAACTGCAGACACTCCTCATCACAACGTTGCCGAGAAGATCTGAAGGATTGTCTGTTGGCTTGCCCCATGACTCTCCAAGTCTGGCGATGATGGGACGCACTGTGGTTCAGTCACCCCCTTCCAATGAGATAGTGACCTTATATTGTTGGTAAGACAAATAGATTTCTCATCCACCTGGTCTGCTTTTCAACAAAACTTGTTCAAGCATACCCGCCTGACCATACTCATTGTTACTTGGAGAACACGATGTTCTTCCGAGCGCAAAGAGTTCACCTTTGACCTCCCTGAGGCTAAAGCAGAGATTGGGGAGCACATTAGGGCTAACATAGTAAATGTCAATAAGAAGTTGCTCGTTGTGCTGTCTGCAATAGTATGACGATATCGGATTGGAGATAAAGGGGGGGAGGGATGGAAAAGAAAGGACCGGCACGACCGCATTAATTCTTTTGACTGGGACCATGACGCTTGAAAGGGCGCGGCATAGCGAGCGCATAAAATAATGGTTGACGCAGCGTCCTTTCTTTCTTTTTGTTTTGTTGACGACGAAACTCGACGGGGTATTTTTAGCTCGGTTACCGCACGGGGAAGCTTTCTTGCATTTCTTTTTGAATTTTGAACATACACAGGTTCTCAAAATTTCTTCTTGCAATTAGAATTTTAATTAGGCTAGGAATTTGAGAGCATCGTAATTTTTGGCTCTAACGGCACAAGACTCCCTATTCACGTGCGCATTACTGCGTACTGCTCTCACCCTGCTCCCGCCGCACCTAAATTTTAATTGTAACTGTGATCTCTCTTCTTGGTTATTCTTGGCGAGCGCAGGTGTAACTGTAATCCTCTCACTTCTTGATCTCTTCCCTTTCTTTTGTCGCGTGAAGTTCTCTGCACCTCTTTTCCTATCTATCTCATTGGCCTGCAACAACATGACTGGATCGATACATGGAGAGTGGCTACATCCCCCACGCCGCGACCCCATAATGTACCCGCAGGCACTTCCTCTTCCTTTTTGCTTCTCGCTTCAGCATAATCCGAAGTTACCTCGTGCAACTACTAACTACTATAAAGCTCTCATGCGCGACTAATTCGCTCTCGAATCTACACTTGGGAGTTAGCGCGGTCGAGAGGATCGGTTAACGAGCGGAGACAAAAAGGTGAGTAGGGAGTTGGGCGATCTTACGAGCTGGTGCTGGGTGTGCGAGGTTGAGGTATGGCCGCGAAGGACTGTGGCATACGAGCGAACCTGGCTTGCACACTCGGACTAAGCGGGATGACAACTTCGGGTTGTTGATGGGTGTGAGGCGGTGGACTGCCCGCATCAAGGGAATTTTGTGATAGAGCGAGAGAGAGATGATAGAGAAGGCGGCGCGCTGAAGTGGGAATTATTTTCTTTGCATCTTCTGTGAAATTTTGATCTATGGCTTCAGTCATTCTTGATTGCGACACTTTTTGACTTTTCTATCTTTTCCTCGATTGATGTATGAGGCATCTTTGCTCCCCCCTACCTCTTCGTTTCTGATTGTATTGATGACTTTATATGTGGGGACACATATGTAGTCTTGTCCATTTTTTAAATAAAACGGATTTGTCCTTGCGGTGATCGAATGTGCGATCGGGCTGTCTTCCGTGACCAAACTGGATCAGGGCAGATGCATGCATAATGAGTAGGCTGCCCTCGATGTATATGCCTGAGTATGAGCTTGATATTCTCATGTATGAATCGCACACAATTAACATCTGATGCATAGGAATGAATGTTCATTTCTTTTCTTTCGCTCGTCGGACGACCCTCCGATCTATGTGAGTTGATTCGGATTCGGTGGGAATGGATCATGTGCACGCACGTATACGAGTGATTGTCACATGACAGTCATCACGTATACGAGTGTCTGCATAACCTAGCGCCCCCTCTCTTTGCACGACCAAATGTTTAAGTCAAGCCCCTCTCGTCAAATATGGATGACGACGTTTCATTCTGGATCACGGACTGTGCCAGTGTGAGGAACCCCGAGTACAAAGAATACTGGGAGAACGAACAACTATTCTGTCGATCAAACTTACAGCTTCCGGCCTACCCCTGTCAAACGGAGGATGATCGACTGTGTGCTTGGGACTTTCACTAGGCTCTTGGATGGAACCCCTGAACCCCAAATTACCCCGACCCCCGTAATTATCAGTACCATCTTACATCGGGATTCGTCGCCATTGAAACTGGCTTCCCTCCATTTCACCATCTGACGGTAGTTCCTTGGGATTCGATCGCGCACTGTTGGCCCCGGAGGCCGTGTTCTAAGTGTCATTAGTACATCACTTACAGAGTCACGGGATTCATACGACGGACCCACACCGAAGCGGAGCACCAAGAACACAGTCTCCGACTGAGGCTGTCCACGTCAGACCCGGAGATCTGTGAAACTCACCGGCGATGAGTGTTTGAATAGAGAGACACCCAGTGTATTCCATCAGTGCACCAGGTGCGAGCCCGCCCCAGGCGACGGGGCCGGCGAAATTAGCCGCTTGACCTTGAGAAAGGCAAAACCCAAGACCTGGCCCTATGCAGAAACCACTTGCACTTCCACCTCTGGAACTTGACACAGGAGATCTTAGTTCCGGCCTGGGACTCCACCCCACTTTCCTTAAATCCTTGGCACACCCCTACAGCGCACTTTCGGGCCCCCTCTCACTCTGAAAACAGGAAGTCGCGCTGGGTGTGAGGTTGGGCGTCAGCCGCGTCACAATAGCGGATCAATTGGGGAAACGGCAAGTTACCTCAGAGTTCAAGGACCTCTGGCTCGACCCCCAAAGGAAGATGGAAGATATACACGATGACGGGACATTGATATGGAAGAACTGGCTTGCCAAAGAAAAGCACTGGCGGCTGAGACTGCTTGATTGCTTTCATACCCGCTGCTGGGCAGGAATGCACATGCATTGATAGTGGATTATGCACTCTTGGGAGGAGGAACTTTTCAGTCTTGCACCCAACCGGCAGGAATGCACATGCATTGATAGAGGATTATGCACCCATGGGAGGAGGAACTCCTCAGTCTTGCACCCAACCTCCCCTCTCTCCCACCCAACCCCAGCGTCCGCTCCCTCTCTCTCAACCCCCACTCACCCCGCCTCCACCGGCGGCCCCGTATCCTCCCTCTTCTTCACCTCCCCTCCCCGGGACTACTTATCCACCCACCCCCTCGTCGCCTCCTCCAATCTCGCAACCTCCCCTCCCTCTCGCTAGCCCGCCCCGGATCCCCCCTCCCCCTTCCCTGGCCGGCCCGACCCCCCTAACCTCGCCACCTCCCCTTCCCTTGGAACCCCCCTCGCCTACTCCCACACCTCCCTCTCACCACAAATGGTGTTCGGCCCCAACATTGGTATCCCACTCACGGCCCGGTGACCAAGGTTCAAGTCAGCAGGCCATGCACGATGGACAAGCAACAGCGGTCCTCCACAATGGGTGACCAGTCCAGCTATGACAATAGCAGCCATGAAGATCCCCAACGTTCTCAGATTCAGCAGCGGGACGACATGCAGGAGGGTGGTAGCTGTCCAAGATGTCAACCGAGGACCAGGGCTACACGACGTTAGACAAAGACAGGGCCCAGTCCCCCCGGCTGGAACAGGGGCCAGTGGGGGACAAGGCCCGCCCTCCCATTCTGCAAGCAACTTCAAACAGCCTTGATCCCCCATGCCTCCGGGGGGACAGGCAACAGGCAACAGGCAACATTAAGGATAGGAAATCCTGAGTACATGAGTCAGTTGTCCGATCACCATCCGTCACGGAATGTCTTGTAATATGTGGGACGCTGGACCCGGTTTCCAGCAGGTGTTGCTCCCCACCAATAGATGGAGCCTTCAACAGCGGAGCCACTTAGCCAGGCTGCTCATATCACCTCCCTAAGTGGTGTCAACGACTCGAAGTTTTCCTTAAAAAGAAGAAGAAGAAGAAGAAGAAAAAAGAACTTCAAGAAAGGAAAGAAAGAAAAAAAGAAAGGAAAGAAGGAAAACGAAAGGATGTCTGTACACTTCCATACACATGATGTTGTCTGTACACTTCCATATATCAATTCACAGAGCGTACATAGCCTTCCGGGGGGTTGTCACTGGGTAGGGTCTAGTGTGTCGTAGCAGGTACGAGGCTGGTCACCGGAGTTCCTGCTGATAGTCGGGTAGAACTGCCTAGAGCACACACAGCCTTCCGAGGGGGTTTGTCATTGGGTAGGGTCCAGTATGTCATAGCAGGTACGAGGCTGGTCACCGGAGTCCCTGCTGATAGTCCGGTGGAACTGCCCACTAAGGCTTACATATACAAGTCTTCATACAGGGTGCTATTCGGATGTGCACATGGGTCGCGAATTGTCCAACTACCAGACTGGGGGGGTCTGTCGCTGGGTAGGGTCTAGTGTGTCGTAGTGGGTGCGAGGCTGGTCACCGGAGCTCCTGCTGATAATCGGGTAGAACTATCTAATGGCTATGAGACCTGTAGTAGATTGTCTGGGCCTGGCGTTCGAAGTCCTCGTTCGACAGGGCTCGTTACCCAGCCCTGGTGCCTGTCACCGCTGTCCGGTCCAAAGCTGCCTGCCCATTGGTACGGTGCTGGTCCTGAGTGCTGGTTACACTGAGGTAGGATAGTGGGATAGGGAATGCGCTAGGAGTATGGACGTGAGGATGGGATGGGAAGGTGGTCTCAACTTCAGGGCACCCACGGCCTACAGCTCCAGGTGATCACTGTGCAGTCAGTGACCGGCCTACAGCTCCAGGTGATCACTGTGCAGTCAGTGACCGGCCTCTAAAAAGAAGAAGAAGAAGAAGAAGAAGAAGAAGAAGAAGAAGAAGAAGAAGAAAGTAAAGTCCCTAAGGAGCCATTTTCTCTTCTTTTTTTCTTTTTCTTTTTTTTCCTGCTGAGGATCTTTTTTTTCCTGCTGAGGAGCCATAAGTTGAATCCCTTGTTGTGGATTTGTGTGCTAGATTGAGGAGCCATAAGTTGAAGCCCTTGTTGTGGATTTGTGTGCTAGATTAGTCTGAATCTTCCAATCCAAGAATAGAGCAGGTTACACATACATTGGGGCTCGCTCCAATACTCTGGATTCATCTCCAAAACCGAGAGTGAATCAAGAGTCGTCAGACTCTCGATTTCGGGTGAGAGTGAATCAAGAGTCATCAGACTCTCGATTTCAGGTGAAATTGAGGCCTCGCTCCACATGCTCCATTGGCCACAATCTCGAGATACTTCCCGTTGTTCTTCTTTTTCCTTTCCCTTTTTCTCAAAAAAAAAAAAAAAAAAAAAAAACTGAGCAAAGAACTGTAATCTCGATTTTACATCGCGAGTCGAGGGTCCCGGTAAGGACTCCATTAAAGTGGGGATCCCAGTTAACCGCTTATGGATGCGAAAAAGTGAGAGCGCTCTGAAGGGCCCCGCTCTGACAACTCTGGAGTCTGGATCATTTTTTGAGAGTGGAGACTTCGAGAGAATGTGGCGCGGCACTCCACTTTCGAAAATTGATGTACCAAGAGCATTGGAGCAACGCCCATACACACAGAATTACTACAAGCAGCACGTTCATGACCGTGCGCGACTTCTTTTTTTGAGAGGCCGTTATGTGTGTTGAACTGTTTTCCATTTAATGTGGCGCTTCGTGGCCACAGGCGCCCTCAAGCTGTCCCAAAATTTTGCAACAAGGAAAATTTAGGCTCCTGAAAATGTTGAGATTGAAGAAATCCTAAGACATCCCACAATGGAACACAAGCTAGAGCCTAGAAGTATGTAAGAGTAAATAACGAATCAATGGTCAATAATAAATTAATAATCTATCAATCTGTCCTTTGCACCCCATCTGTTAAACCGCCAGTACTTCCGAGGCACTTGCCTCCGGGGCTGGAAACGCAATGCGCATAAAAATAAAAAATAAAAACAGAGCCGTGTGGGCCTCCTTTTGGCTGGCAACGCCAGCTATTTTGTTCCGGAGGCCAAGCCCCGAAAGTCGCAGCTGCATGCAAGCCCCCTATTCTTTTTTCTTAGGGGGCAAAACGTACTGGTGGTTTAAAAGCCTGAATGATGGGCAGCCCTAGAGACAGAGAAGATTAACATTAATTATGCATGGCTCCCCACACTCCACATGTGAATTGAGTTCCCAAGTTTAGTAGTGTGTTATATCTTTTTGATCTAGGGTTTAACCTGTGATCCTTTTGGGGGGCGGGGGAGGGGGGAGGGGGGCAGGGGGGATGAGGGAGGGCAGGGGGGATGTGGGAGGGSAGGGGGGGTGGGGGGGGGGGKGGGGGGKGGGAGAATTTGCAGTAGATCAAATATTGTAGAAAAGGTTTCTGGATATTGAAGCCCGGAGATTGTGCCAATGGGGTATGGATCCCAATAGAAAGTACACAAGTTGTGTACTTTTTCTTTTACTTCGCAGTGTTTGCACAAGTTTGCAGCATTAAAAAGGAAGACTGTCCAGGCAGTCCCTGTGGCACAGAGAGTGAATGTGTGAGGTAGATGCCCTTAGGCTCACATAGTGCAGCGGTCCAGGGGCATACTGCCCCTAGGACTTCCGCACTGAATCTTGCCATGATTGAGGTCAGGTACATGCCAGGAAGTCATATTGCAAATGTGCCCCTAGGGAGTACCTTCAATTTGCAGATGGTGCATTTGCAAGATCAGTGGAAAATTGGAAACAGATCATGGGTTAAAGGTTCCTAGTAAGATGGCTGTTAGGCAATGATATCCCCTGGGCACCATATGCAACCATCCAGATCTCTGCCCTGGCCCCACAGTGCACAGATAGCAACCGAGTCTATCCACTGCAATGGCTAACTAACAACTACTGGTCGCTCCCGGCACCTCGGAACAGAAGGGATGGTATGCCCGCCTCCACTGCCAAATGGGATCTCAAGGCCGACCCCCTATGGACAAATATGCTGAGGCTATGGAGAGAACGAGGACCGGCCCAGAAACCTGTCCTGCTTAGATGGGACGAAATATGGAGACAACCTCTGTTTGGGAACCCTTTCATACTAGATCACACAGGTAATCCCTTCTTGCTGCAAACGGGCTCGAAGTGGCCCCTAGGTGAGAAAAGGGATATACATAGTGGCTAATATGTGGAATATCCACGCGGGCACGTGGCTATCAGTCCACGACCTTCGACAAAAGTTGCACCACGTCAGAAAGCCAGAAGAGGGACTGCAAGAGATCCAAGAGGCTGTCCCCCTGGCATGGGTGCTGGAACTTAAAAGAGGCCCGACAATACGGGAGGGGGACTGGGTGGTACGACTAGAGGACTGGTCGATCCCCATGGTGATATACAATGTAGAGGAGGTTAGCCCTCAAGAGGCGAGTCTTAGGGCGTACACACCACGCCTCCCAGGAGAAAGATGGTCCAAATTGCACCGTCAAGACGCCCTAGACCGTCAGACACCTGCCTCAGGACTCGTTAGAATATGTGTGATCAGTGATAATGGCAAAGGACCCTTCGTGTATGAGTCAACCGTACCCCTTTGCCAGCTGTCATTCGACCCACAAGAATGGGAATGGGACAGGGGGGACTCCCGTAAACTGCAGATATGGCAGTATACAGTAAAGGATGGGTACAGGACAGCAAGGAAACTGACACACATATCCGAACCGATCAGACTGCGGTGGGCAAGGGACTCGTCTCTCAAAGCGGAAGACATGACACAATCAGATGGGCCTTATACGCGGTCATACGACCTACAAACCTGTGGACATTGCAGTGGCAGATCATCTACATGTGTTTATCTATCCCAAAGCCCAGACTGGATCGTGTCTAAAACAAATTTGGAAGATCGGGGTGTGTTGTCTCCACTCTGCACCTACTGCAGTGGGACCTCCCCCAAGAAACGAGCTACACTCCAACACTGCCTGGTGGACTGCGCCATGGTCGCGCAACTTTTGCAATGGTGGGACGCAGCATGGCGTCATCTAACAGGCAACCACCTCCCACGGGATCTGAAGATCATCCTGTTGAGGGAAATGCCCCCGCAAAAGGTCAGATGGACACCATTCAGTCTTAACCTGCTGACAGTAACAAGACTACCAATGCTAATGGTTGTGTGGCGAATGAGATGTGCGCATGAGCACAGGCTGCATACATATGGTTACATGGAGGCTCGGGCCTCGATTCTAGAAACAATCATCGTCAACAAACAGGAGGTCTGGCAAGAGCTCAGAAATATGTTGCAGAAGGAATCAGATATAAACAAACATAATGAACTCTCGGACAACTTTCGCTCTATCTAGGTGGACAGTGCATAAAAACTTTGCGAATTGGATCATGATAACCAGTTGCAATGGAAACAGTGGATGCTGACGGAATCACAATGGGAACGATTACCAAGAAGTCATTTTCAGTTCCCATTCCAACCGACCAACTTCATCCTTCTCCTGACCTGACATCCCCCTCACATCTCCAAACCCTCTTCCCTTCTTGGACCTCTCCAAACTCTCCTGCTAACCCTCCATCAATCCTTTCCCACTACCCTCCGTCCCCTCCCTTCCCAACCACACCCGCTTCCCCACTCTCATCGCAGAAGACCGGCCAAGCAGGGACTTCCCACGGGTGGAGCAGCAGAGGGGACTACTCCCGGGAGACAGAAGATGCAGCCAGCCCCCACTATATATCGCTTCTCGGACAATAGACTGTTCCCCACAGCAGGAAGGTTGGCAGAGCAGTGGAGAAAGTACTTACGAACGACAATAGAACGACAACGTGACAATGTGAAGGCACAATTACACAATGACACAATGATACAATGACATGGGTTTATGGGTGGGTGGGAACAAGCGGGGGCTGAGGCCACCCCATACCAACGAATGGGTTTTTTGGACTACGGGAGGGTGGGAACATAAGGATGTCCATAGGGGTAATGGGCTTAATGGGTTTAATGGGTTTAATGGGTTTAATGGGTGTACTCGGATGGAGGACAGGTGTAAGGGGCTCGATTTACCATATTCCACACAATACGTACCAATGTGGGACAAGAAACACAACTAGGAACAAATTGAACTACAACTCATGCAGCATAGGGCTATAGTCAACAATAAGGTAACAGACCCAACATAATGCTACAAGTAGATGGACTGTAATTTTTTTAATTAATTAATTAATTAATTTATTTTTAAAAAATGGCTCCAATCTATTGGTGGGGGGTTGCACTTGCTGGAAATCGGTTTCAACGTCCCTTGTACATCATCTTTTCGGAAAAGTTGAGAAAATATGAACTTAGAAATGGTGAAAGTTTTAACCTAAGCATTGGCCGTGACCAGACCCTCCACACTCTCGGGTTTTGCATCAATTCCCTTGTTGTACTGAAATCGCTCATTCTATAGTTCAGCTGCTATCTCATCCCATACCACTTCGTATTTTGTAATCAGCCTCTTCAGGCTTCAGCCTTGTGTGGCCGCCAGAACAGACAGTATCAACTAGTTGGTTACAGCATACCAGAACCATTTTCCTCCTCATTTGCAGCCAAGCCAACTCATGGGGACCAGGGATAACGAGGAAGGGAGGAAGGGATCTGGGAACTCTGGCAGTGGACGAAGGGGTACTATTGGTTTTACGTTTGTCTAATCATGGAAAGTTAGGCGGTATTTTGTGTTCTCTCTCCTGACCCAACTCTCTTTGATTTGTCCAATCTTACCTCCTTGAGGCCCCCCTAGCCAAGCACCACTGAATAGTTCGATATGTTGTTGGATTCTTTTTTATTCGACAGGAATTGAATTTTTTTCTTTTACTTTGTCCCATTGAGTTGTGATAATTGTTTGTATCTGCAACTTGATTGTCTCAGTAAAAATTGGGTCATCCAGCCTGACTCCTTCCATTTCAAAGGTACGGCGACGTTGCTAGAGGGCCCAGAAGATGGCTCTTCTGTCGGTTATAAATACGTTATGAGAGAAGTCATCTAGATGATCTGGAGACCATGTATCGCATAACAAAGCCCTTCAGTCCCATGGCCAAGTCAGAGGGATAATTAAGGAACTCCAAATCCTATCCCACCATCTCCATAACCAGACTGCACCTGGACATTGGAGAAAGATGTGCTCGATAGTTTCCGGTATGCTACTCGATGGGAACGCAGCGGAACATAGCTTGCACCAAGGTAGAGCAGTGCCCTTCTCCTCCAACGAGGTCCTATCTATTAGTCAAGCATTCATGGGAAGGCAACGATGGTCAATTTGCCATTGTAAGGAGGCAATTTTTGTCGACGTAATGTTAATAGTTTTGAACCACTTGACATGTCTAAGGTCTTCCTTGCTTACATTTAGACGTTTTGTCCACCTCGTTTCTACTCTATCCTTAAGATCCAGTCTAGGTCTCAGCATACGGTAAGTTGATTTGACCGTCAGTGAGTGGATATTGCGAGTACATTTTTTGTTTGTCCCCAGAGGGATCGTCCATGACCAATTGATCGGATCTATAGCCAGTTTGTTAATTGCACATGCTGGTTTGAAAACAAGTCGGTGTTCTTTACATCTCAAAACTCTGATCCTGAATATCTGATCATTGCTGCCCCATTTGGTTTCCTTAGTTTGATTTTCCCTTAGCCTAGTTTTTTGGTTGATTGAGAATAAGGAGAGTAAAACTGATCTCTCGTCATTGACTACTACCACATTACCTATTTGTTGGGGGTTTCCTTGAATGCCCACCCAATCACTCTCTTTGAGTTGGGGACCTTTTCTGAGGATTCGTGTCCATTCTATCGGGATAGCTTCAATGATTGTACCTAGTGTTCTTTCTATTATCCTACAGTAACGCATATTAGGTAGGAGATCAGAGAGAGAGTACCAGTTCCGGGTTTCTGGGTTCTAGGTGTCCCCAATCCTTATGACCCCATTTTTAATCCAACCTTTCCAGGGAGAGTCCATACAATGAAACATCATTCCTTGTGAGTTCGTTAACCATCTATTATTAAAGAGGGATTGTTGACAGACTTCTTCCCTTCGGTTTGGGGGGATTTTGTCTGGTAAGGGTAGTTTGTGCCAAATCTTGAGCAGATCTTGCGAAAAAGAGTCATTTTTAATGTCAATTTTTGGGGCCTAACGGTGTGGCTTCGCTGACTGGCTTGAGGGTTATATTCTACCTTTTTGTTTTTGTATTATACCTCTTGGAATGAGTCAGTAACGATTTTCTAGTCATATCCGCGGATTTGTTCCCTGTGGAGTTTCGGGGGTTGGTCTCGAGATCTGTTCTTCTGTTAGGCTAAAAGCTAACCAAGAAGTCTCTGGGTCAAAAAGTAACCGTTTGATCCATTGGATTGAGAATGTCATGGCTTGGGTAGAAGGTTCAAGGATTCTCAATCCTCCTTTTGTTTTAGGCTGTATTACTCCTTGTCATACCACTCTACTTATGACATTTTTGAAATCATGATTACCTCTCCATAGGTAGACTGTTATTTGTCTTTATAGAGCTTTAATGCCCATATTGCAGACTTGTACCAGAGAGAGGCTAGAATAACATCGTTTATAACCAGCGAACGTCCTATAATAGAGGTATGTTTATCATTCCATGGTTCCAATTTGGCCAAAGCTGTTTTAGATATTCATTCATTATTTCCTGATGGTTTACCTTTTGCTGAGAGTGAGTTCTCCAACACCTTAATTGGGGTTGTTGTTGTCAATCAGTTGATATTTGGATATTCTGGAGGTCTTACTCCCTAATGGTGTATCCACCACCCTTGTGTTTTTGTACCCCAATTGATTTTCATATTAGAGAGGGAACAAAATTTATCAATCAATCTCTTAATTGCGAGCAAATTTTTGTGCGAGGCTTTCACCATCAAGGAAAGATCATCTGCAAACAACGAGCAGACAAGTATAGCTTCTTCTGGAATGTAGCTGACTTGGATGCGTTTAATGTTTTTATTACATCTTAATTGACCGCTAAGGCTTCCATCATTATGAAAAAAAGAAAGGGGACAATTGGATCTCCCTGTCTCACCGAACGTTCCAACTCTTTAGGTGAAGTCAGGTTGTCATTTATCATAACCTTAGTTGTAGCATTTGAATGTAGGATCTCAATCCACCTTCCAAAGCAAGGGTCAAAGTTAAACTTTTTTAAACATTTGTCTGAAAAGAACTAGTCAACATGATCATATGCTTTTTCAAAATCTATGAAAATGAAAGTTGCATTGTGCTTAGATTGTCTAGAGAGTTTAACTAAAACATTTACTAGTGGAATATTGTATTGAATGTTCCCCTTCAATGAAACCCGTTTGAGTAGAATGAATGATGTCAATAATGACTTTCAAAACCCGGTTTGCGAGAGCTTTTGCTTCCAACTTGTAAACTATCGTGAGAAGGGTAATCGGTCTGTAATTTTGAATATTTAATTTATCTCTTTTTTTTGTATCAGAGGGTCAGTACCCTTTGTCCAACTATTTCTCTCATTGTTCCTGAGGCCTATACTGCGTGATAGAAATTCATTATATCATTTGCTAGGTAATCCCACATGGCTTTCTATAATTTTTGGGGGAGACCATCAATTCTTGAAGTTTTTTCCTCCTCCATCATCATAAGAGCAAATCAAATTTCCTCCTTTGTGAGTGAACTTTCAAGCATTGTTTTTTGTTGGTCTGTTATAAATAAAAAACCTGCATGATTCCGCATGATTCCGCACAGGCACCCCCTGCACGGAATCATAAGCACAGGTTTTTTATTTATTATTATTAGACCAACATACGGAAACATGCATGATTTCGCTCGAGCCGCCATGCGGAATCATAAGAGCAGGAGGAAGATTGTCACTACTTCACACTCTAGCATACCTAAGAGGAATACCCATCTCCCTTCTTCTTTATTTGCTTCCCAACATACATGCAAGGGCATGTCGTGTGGGTGGTTCCCTACGTGCAGCGCAAGTGCCCAACCGATCCCGTGCGGTGCACGACGTGTGCGAAGAACGACCCGTCACCCCCCTCAGAAAAAAAATAAAAGGTTGGGGTCGAAACGGTGTGTTTGAGGCCCTCCGCAAAAATTATAAGCGAGATGAAAAAAAAAAATTATAGGAGTATTGCCTCACCTTGCTCCTCCTCCCCTTCCTCGTCGTCTATGTCTTCTCCTCCCACTCGCCGTCCTCCTCCTGCCCTTCCTCTTTTTCCTCCGTCCATCTCTTCTCCTCCTCCATCTCGACTCCTCCTCCTCGTCGTCCTCGCTATCCTCGTCATCCTCCTCGTCCACATCCTCCTCCTCCTCTCCGTATCCCCCTCTCCTTGCCATATCCCCATCTTCCTTTCATACGCCCCCCCGTTCCCCCTCCCAAAAAAAATAAAATAAAATAATAATAATAAATAAAAAACCTGCATGATTCCGCACAGGCACCCCCTGCACGGAACTCCGTACAGAACTCCGTACGAATGTGTGGCTCGAGCGGTTGCAAGTATGCTTCCCAATAATGAGGATCAATTCTTGAGTCGTGGGGAAGCCATACTGCTACTCCTGCACTTCCTGGCCTGGGCGCGTGTGCCCTGAAGGCCTGATGGGGCCAGATCTGTTTGTGGGTGTGATGGTGGTCTGCATTATCCTTCAAGTGTGTTTCCTGTATACAGATGGCATCAAGCCATTCCCTTCATTCCACTTCTCTCAGTTGCTCGTAGATTGTCTGTCGTTTTTGTTGTTTGGCCGATGCTAGACCATTTACATTGAGTGATCGAAGGTCTAGGTTTGTAGCTCTGTTTAGGAGTGTCCAATCCTTATTCCTATTGTATAGTATTTCCAGCACATTTGTATCTTTCATTGTTACTAATTATCCAGTCAACTGGTTGTAAGTGATGTGTCTTACAAGGTCAACCAATGTCCAGAGTCCAGTTTGCCGCCTTGGCCTAGTGAGGACTGTCCATTCTTTAGGAGGCGGGAGAGCAGGATCGTGATGTCAACTTTTGTCCAGAAGTTACCTGCCTTGACCTTAATTTGTTGGAGCTCTGTTAGTGTGCCTTGAGTGAACCATCGTAAGTTAACTGCTCATGTGTGCTCATATCTAAGGAACACATGCTTTGCTGAGATTTTTTTTTTTTTTTTTTTTTTTTTTTTTTTAAGACGCCCCCGCCAGTGTTAGTGGTGTTGATAAGAGCAGACACCACTAGCACCTGAGGACAGGCTCCATCTATTGGTGGGGAGCAGCACCTGCTGAAAAACGACTCCAGCGTCCCATATACAAACTGAATTTGGGATGTATCAAAATAGGATTGTGTAAGGTTCCTGCTAGCATTGATTACCCTGGGATCCAAGGGATTGACTGAGCAGGCAATTGGGGAGGGGGGAAACCTCTTCGCCCTGAAAGCGTCAAAAGATAATATTAGCATAGCAGAGCCCCCGGGCGGAAGCTGTGCTTGAATAATTTTAACAATTTCAGCTTTGAAACGTGCTTCCCCTGACATTTTACATAACAGTGATGAGAGAGGGCCTACTGGGGTTCCATGTACTGTTACCTCTCCATGTATTGATCCTGTCGGCTCAGATAAGCCTACCCCCCAAACACCTTCTTTCAGTCTGACTGGAAGGATTAACACACCGGGTTCGGACAAGGCTAGATCTGCATGTCCTCCTGCCACCAGCAGGCGTAGTTTCTATCTCCTGCTGATCAGAGCACCTTCCAGGGGAACTATGGCAGGTAGGAACTGCTGTTGCTGCGAGGGTTGGATAGGAGGCTTTTCAGGGAGCTCCTCATAAACGATTGCCTGCCTGGTTCCGTATATCTTATTTGAGACGTTATTTTCTGAGTTAATTTTGATTTCATTTCTTTCCTCATCTGGGGGGTCAGCTGGGGGTTCTTTTGTTTCAATTACCTGCAACCCTTCTTTTGTTACTAGCCCTGGCTGCTTCTTGCTTGTATCCTCTAAGGATTGGGTAAGTAATAAATACTTGCTCTCCCCTGTCAGTTCAGAGATCACTTGTTTGAGCTGATGGGTTACCGTACTTTTATTTGCACAACATGGGGGTCCATCTTCTCCTGTAATATTCCAGTTCATATCCTCATTTCCCTCTTCCCTTATCCCCTCTCTCGAACCTGAGTCCTTTATCCCCTCACCAGGTCCCCTGTTGTCCTGACCCTTACCTAAGTCCTTTATCCCATCACCATATCCCTTGTTGTTCTGATCTATTTCCGTTTGCTGTTTGTGTTGCTCCTCTGCCTGTGTAGTTTGTGGCCCCTGATCTGCAAGACCTGACCCTGATCCGTGTGACCTCAGACTCATTGCGGTTGAGATGGTTCCTTTATTCTCTGGTTCTAGGAGCTTTGGGCCACTCCCTAATAGAACAATTGAGTCCTTTCTTGGTTCTGAGACCTGCATGTCCCCTCCTGATCCTGAGGCTTACTTGATAGTCAATCAGGCCACATTAACAAAAAAAAAAAACAAAAAAAGGCATACATACTCATATTTCCCCACAAGGCCTACTTCCTTTTTTTGAAGCTTTTTTTTTTTTTTTTAAGGGTTCTACCCTCGTATGAGACCCCTTCTGAACCTCTCTCTCGTCAATTCTCCCCAGGGCACCTGTTACATACTCCAATGAGTATGGGCAGAACCAAGAATCAACCAATATAGGATGAGTTTTTATGCAGTGGAAGGCTTATAACGAACTGACTCA
>BFEA01000655.1:402651-413854 GCA_003427395.1 Chara braunii
GCCTTTAAAAAAAAATTAGCAAAAAAAAAAAAAAGACACCAGTACTTGGCCAGCTATCGATGGTGAGCCTGAAACGGCGCGAACGGGCTGCGTGCCGTTTCGTGCCTACCCACCAGCACAAAAAAAAAAAGTTCTTTTGGCTGGCGGCGCCAGCCTTTGAGGGCCGGTACCCCGAGCCTCCGGAAGTTGAAGGGCGTTAACGGCAACGCCCCGCGGCCGATGTATGGGCCAAGTACTGGTGGTTTAAAAAGGGAGAGGGGTGGGGGGGAGGGGAACGTGAGTCAATGTCGTGTTGGTCATCTGATCCATGGGCCCCTGACATTAATGTTCAACTGATTGACTCCAGATTCGAGCTTATGATCTATTCCTAAATAGCTAAACCACAAGACTGTATGTTGCACAGGCAAATTCCTCCAACTTTTAGTGATCAGCCAAGGGGATCGTAAAGGCTGGCGGTGCCATCCCTAAAAAAAGAAACGCACCCAAGCAACAGGACTTTTCAGAGGCTGAAAGTACCGGTGGTTTAAATGTGTCCACCATTCTGCCACTTGTATTCAAGGATTGGATTCATGTGGAACCCTCATTCCCCCTGCCCCCCCCCACAGATTTCCCAGACCCTTTTCCTCCCCATGCTCTCTCTTTGACGGATATTCTGGTATAAAGGATGGTTTTTCAAAAAAAAATCAAAATCTTTTGAGTTTTTTTTTACCCTGGGGCAGGAAAGGGGATGAAAGGAGGTTCCTCTGGTGCACCCCAGTGGCTCCTTCCGTTTTTCTTCCGCATGGCACCCAGGCAGGCAATGGGACGCTGGACCCGTTTTCCAGCTTGCATGGATTCAATGGACTCAATATGGCTCGGAGGAAGGGAGGAACTAGAGTGTAGCGATGTATCTGGCGCCGGTTTTTAGGGTGAAGAGGTTCCCCCTTCCTCCCAATATCCTTTTTTTTTTTTTTTTTTTTTTCCCCTTTAAAGAGGGGCCCAGTGCCCAAGGCTCGTATTGCAAAACAATAATTGTTGTCCTTGAGGCCGGGGTCCTCACAGTCTACCCGGGGTCAAACCAAAATCTTCTGGGAGCATTACCCAGTGTTCGCTTTTTACAGGACCCAATGGGACCCGCTAACTCAACAAAATTCAATTCCTATTACCTATCAAACCAGGAGAGAAAACACACAGAGAGCTTATCCACTACTATAGTGACTCCTTATAGGATCCTTGCCCAGTTTTAACTTTTTACTGGACCCAATGGGACCCGAAGCCTTCAACACTCCTACCTCCTCCACACAAAGGAAGATATAATAAGAGACCAAGACTACAGGGAGTAACAGGCACAACTACTCAAACAAGAGCTCACCTTTTTTTTTTTCTTTTTTCTTTTTTTTTCTTTCTTTAAGCAACCTTTTTTTTTTTTTAATTAGAAATGCTGGAAAGCGGGTCCAGCGTCCCTTGACATATAATGATGAGTGATTGAAACCAATGATGCTGGGAAACGAGCCCAGCGTCCCTTGTACCTCTTCACGCTCATCTGAGTGGCGCCAGATTCCTCGTCATAGATCTAGTGCTAATTTGAATAAATGCTCTTGATAAAAGTGATAAATCACATGGAGGCTAAATTAGCCAGCTACTGTTCTGGTCTAACCTGCAGAAATAATATTTCCTATATACCATACCAAGAACTTGGAACTAAAGCAGATGCTGGGGGTGGGAAAGGATCAGGGAAATCTGACAATAGGCACATAGGTACTGAAGCCTCACAAGCAGTCCAATCTTCAAAAATCAATTTATAGTCCCTTTTGAGCCCAGCATTATCATCATTCATTGCCCCATTCCAAACCACACTCCCAATTCTCCTTCCCTGGTTTCCGCCCAACCACTTCATTGTGAATTTTCGAAAATGATGCTGAATTTCGATTTTATCTGAGAGAAATTGTACTTTTTCTTTTATTTGATCCCATTTTACCAAAATGTCTGTTTGAATTTGCTGTTTAATAGTGTCTGTGAAGTCTGGGTCATCTAGCCTAGCTCCTTCCCATTCATAAGTACACCTCCTCATCCAGATAGCCCACATAACCGCTCTTCTCCCTATTCAGAACAGATTATCCACAAATTCCTCATTTTCTTCTACCAATTCTAGGTCTGGGTTCCAAGTTTCAAGAAGCCATGACCATGGCCATTTGACTTGTGGGACTAAACGTGACCAGATACGATCCCACCACCTCCACAGCCAGACCGAACCCGGGCACTGCATAAAGATATGTTCTATGGTCTCCGGAGATATTCTACTTGGGAAAGCAGATTTACAAATTTTGCACATCTTTCTGCTAATTTTTTTTGTTCTAAGGAGGATCTATCAATGAGTCAGTCATTGGTTGGAAGACATCTATGTTCAATTTGCCATTGGAGAGAAGCTATTTTTGCTGGTTTGTCTTTGACTGTTTTGAACGAACGTATCGACCTCAGTTCCTCTTTACTTACATTAAGATGTTTCATCCACCTAGTAGAGACTCTATCTTTTAGATTGATTATGGGGCGCAGCATACGATATGCTGATTTAACTTTGAGTTAATGAATATTCCTTTTGAATGATCTGTTTTGACTTCCTTTTTTTTTTTCTGAACTCCATACCCAATTAGCCGGGTCAAGAGGGAGTTCCGAGATTGGGCAGTCCGGTTTGAATGCTACCCAGGAGTCCTTGCTCCTAAAGACCCTTATCCTAAAGATGTGTTGAGCCTGCACCCATCTTGTTTCCCCTTGGCCTTTCGAAACTGCAATATTGTTTGAGGATAAAGAAAATATCTGTAAAAGAAATCTTTCATTTTGTTCATTGTCCAGAATTATGTAAATTTCCTGGGGTTCGGTCATGATAGCTACCCAATCATTTATCACCAATTTAGGGTCCCTTTTAAGAATACGAATTCATTCAAGTGGGATGAGTTCAATTATTTTTTCCAGCAATTCCATTTGATGATGACAGTACCTAAGCTGCCTCCTAAGTTTTGGTGGAGCTATCCAATCCTTGGTATCTTTATCTCATGTGTCCTTAATCCTTATGACTCCATTTTTAACCCATCCCTTCCAAGGTGAGTGCATGCAGTGGAGAACATATCCCTGGGAATCTTGAATCCATCTGTTATCAAAAAGGGGTTGCTGACACACTTCCTCCCACCTTTCTGTTCATAACTTGTCAGTTAGGGAAAATTGTCTCCATGTTTTTATCATAGAGACCCAAAATGGATCATTCTTCAAATCTTGTCTAACCGCTTTCCTACTTGAAATCATGGGTGCAGTTGTTGGTTTAGAAATCCCCCTAGGAATAGTCCAGGAACGGTTCTCTAACCAGGTTAACGGGTCAATTCTCTCGGTCGTAGGAGGTGCTAAACGTTTAATTTGCTCCAACGCAAAAGGTTCTCATGGAGTCTGTGGTATGAATAGTAAACGTTGCAGTCATTGGATTGAAAGAGCATTGGCCTGGGTTGAAGGATCAAGAATCTCCAAGCCACCACCCGCTTTCGGTTGGATAATAGACTGCCACGCTACCCTGCTGATGACTCCTTTGTACTCATGATTTCCTGTACATAGAAATGCAGTTAGTTTGTGTTGAAGAGATTTAAGGAAGTCTTTATCCATAGCCCAAATCCCTGACTTATACCAAATAGATGCCAGAATTACATTGTTAATGATCAACGACCGTCCAAAAATAGAGGTATGTTTATTCTTCCATATTTTCATTTTTGCCTGGGCAGGTTGGGAGATCCATTCATTATGATTCTTTGGTTTTCCTACAGCAGATAGAGAAATTTCTAATACTCTTATAGGGGTATCCAGGGTTAACCACTTTCTCCTTGGAACCTCTGGGGGCCTCCCTCCTTGATGATGAATCCACAAACCAGTTGTTTTACTTCCCCAATTGACTTCCATGTCTGATAGGTGGCAGGACCTATCCATCAAGTTCTGAATTTCTACCATGTTCTCATGAGTAGCATCAATCATAATGGAAAGGTCATCAGCAAATAGGGAGCAAACTGGAATTGCCTCCTCTGGTATACTCGTGACCTGTATTCGGCGAATATCTTTGTGGTGTCGCAGATTAGCTGCCAACGCCTCCATGATAATGAAAAAGAGAAAAGGCGTCAACGGATCACCTTGACGAGATCTTTCTAGTGGAATGAGAGGTGTCACATTATTATTAACCATGACCCTAGTGGTAACATTCTGGTGTAGGATTCTCACCCATCTCCTAAAATTTGGACCAAAATTCATTTTTTCCAAACACTTATCCAAGAAAAACAAATCTATATGGTCATAGGCTTTTTCGAAATCAATAAATATGAACGCCGCATTATGTTTGGATTGGCGAGATATTTTAAGGAGTTCATTTACCTGAAGAATATTATCTTGAATATTTTTGTCTGTTATAAATCCAGTTTGAGATCGATGAATGATTTCTGAGATTATCCCAGACATCCTATCTGCTAATGTTTTAGCTATGAGCTTATATACTATTGTGAGAAGGGTTATTGGCCGATAATTCCGTATGTTAGCCTTATCTCCTTTCTTATATAGTAGGGTAAGTACCCCCTGACCCACAAATTCTCCCATATCCCCCGATTCCCATACTGCTTGATAATAGTCCATAAGATCCTTAGACATAAAATCCCATGTTGATTTCCAAAATTCTTTTGGGGGTTCATCTATACCCGGGGACTTATCCTCATCCATAAGTAAGAGGGTTTTTCCATCAATATCTTCTGCTCTTCTGTTAGAGATTTGTTTAATGGCACCAGAAAATCTTCCATTTCAAGAAGGCGTTGATCTCTATGAATATGATTGTTTTGAGAAGTGAATAGGGATTTAAAATAATCCCTAGCTATTTTTGAACAAGCAGCAGTCGATGTGACTAAACTATTATTTCGACATGTTGGGTCTTCTAATGCCTTAATTATGGTTCTCCCTGACTTAGCTTTGGCCATTGCAAAAAACCTAGCATCCATTGCACCTTCCATGTTCTGAATTCTGATTTTTTCCCTTATTCTTAGTCCTTGCCATCTGTATTCCATATGGGTGAGAACTTGAGCTTCCAGACTTAAAAGTTCCTCTGCTGTTCACTCACGGACTTCTTGCTCTTCAGAATCTCTTTCCTTTAGCTGTAGTTCTCGAATTCTCATGTGAAGATTAGTTTCCTTTGAATGTTTTTCTTTTGCCAATAGTTTAGAATATTCATTGCATTTACGACTCATAAAAGTTAGACCGTTATTGAACCATTTAATGTCATCTTGGCGACACAATCTTTTGTCCCTCCAAAAATTTCAAACATCCCGAAGATAATTAACGAAGCATTCCATCCTGAGGTGCGAGGTATTAAGATGATAAAAACCTCTCCCTTGGTCTGTTTTTTCCCTAAAAGACAAGATAACTACACACATAGCATGGTTCAGCCCAGGAAAATGACTTTTTGGGAAGATCCCAGCCAGCTGGAGTGCTCCCTGCAGTTCTTCAGCCATGAGGACCAGATTTATTCGCGACTTTGAGTTGCATTTTGCAGTACCCTTCCTAAAGCACAAATAGGCTATGGTCCCTGGGTTTAATCTCCTATAGGAGTTAAAAGGTTAAGAGATTGACATAATTCTGCAATTACCGTTTCGTCTTGTATCATATATGATGGGCATGGAGAAGGGGGACGCCATCTATCAAGATTATGATCTGGGGCTGCATTAAAGTCTTCTGCTATGATTAAGGGAATGCCTGCTGGTAGGTGTGGAATAATATTTCCAAAGAATGCTTGTCTTTCCGTTAACTCATTTGGCCCATACACACATAGGATTCCTACGATCTCTAGTTCCAACATTGTCAACACATAGACCCACCTTCCTTGTTCCAGATCTGCCACTGAGTAGGCTATGTCCACTCTTGAGTGAGGAGGAATCCAAATGGTCATCCCAGAACTCCCTGGAGTATTAACATGCGCTCTATAGGATTGGTGAGACCATATCTTCTTATGAAGGTAGTTATGCGTGTCTGAATTCATTAAGTGAGTTTCCTGGATGCATATAACATCCGGCCACTCCTTACCGTCAATGCCCTTTAATTGGTCATAGATCGCTTGTCTTTTGCTTAGTTTAGCCGAGGCCTGCCTTCTAAGCAATTTCCATTCTTTATCTTTGTTGTACAGAGCATTAATAACTTTAATTCCTTCCATTAAAAAATTGCTTCAGCGATTTGAAAGACCGTACGAGAAAAAGTAAAAGGCTGGTTTGCCTACAAAATATTCCACTGACCTGAATCCAGTACCCCCCCCTTTTCTATAATGCCGTGTTTGAGCACCCTAGCTAGAAGGACCCCCACATCCTCTTCTGACCAAAACAGTTCAGCCTTGATTTTGAGTATTTGAACTTCTTTAAGAGCCTCATGCCCAAACCATCTCAACTCTTCGTGCGTGGTCCCTTCATATTTAACATACACATCTCTCTCTGCTATCTTTTGCTCCTCCATCGATAATGAAAGAATAACTACTGCTCCTGAAGGGAAATTTTCTTTTATAAATTTCTTTATTTCCAGTTTAATCCATGATTCCCCCGCCATTCCACCAGTTAGGGATACCAAAGACAGAAATTGTGGTATAATACCATGTACCGTTATTTCCCCATACACCGCCCCCTGAGGTTCTGACAAACCTACTTGCCAACAACCCCCTTTGCACCTAACAGGTAAAATAACTATACCTGACTTTGACGGCGGTAGGCCCCCTTGTCCTTGAGCCATCTTTTGCTTGAGCTTTTACCTTTTGCTGGTGGTGTATAATTTCAATATTCTAAGGTCCTGCTTTTCCCCTTCCATGATTTCTTTTCTTACTTCCTCCCTCTCTTGCTCCTTGTCTACCAAGTTTCCTTCCCTTCCCATGGGTTGAGCAGATTCTCTTGCTGGCTGTACCTCCAAGATCAGATATTTTCGTTCCCCCGTTATTTCAGATACAATTTCCTTTACTCCCAGTATGGGGTTATCACTGCCTTGAGGAGGTGGTTTGGGAGGACTGTCTTCCTTACCTAAAGTTTCACCACTGCCCATTTCCAGGGATTGAACCCCCCTAGGGGAATTTGCTGTCAAAACTTCTGACGTATGCTGGAAAAGCAACGTACCATACGGTGTTGGAACCAGATTGTTGCCAGCTGACTGCAAAACGACCCCCGACGGACTGAGAAAAACAATTCATTATGATCCAATTTCTTATCATGAATTGCAGCAGTAACCTTTACCTCCCTTGTTCCTTGAGTCTAGGAATCCACCCAGCTCACTATTCCCATGTCCCTGATTACAGGTTGGGATTGCAAGTCCTGTACCGGTTTAATACTCGAAGGTATCCCTTGGGAGCACTCCGTTGTTTTTGAATCACATTCTCGTGTTTCCAAAGAATTACTTGTGGATTGCCAAAGACCAACCATTTTCTGTTGTTCAGACTTATGCTTCTGGTTTTTTTTTTTTTTTTTTTTTTTTTTTTTTTAGTCCTTAGATTGTCTCTTGAGTTTGAAATTGGATCTGCCGGGAGTAAGAACCAGATGCTTTAGACTATTATGAGGAGAACCACGGTTGGCTGTTGAAGATAGTTTCCTATTACCAGGAAGTTTTTTCCAAATACTTCCCACAGTATACTTTATCCCCTTTATACTTTTATTGAACTTGGGCTGGGTTTTTTGCTTCCTAGCAAGTGCTTTGATTCTTCTCAGACTGTCAGTCCGTGTTTCAGTCCTTTGATCGTTTGCAGTCCCTTCCCCCTTTTCACCCTCTAGAGGAGATGATCCCTTAGGAATATCTTGTGAATTGCCACTTGTTAGAAAGAGGGGAAGAAACTTCTCTGTTACAACGCTTAATAGTCTATGGCTCGTGGTGGACCAATTTGATCCATGTGGTAGACCATATTGCATTGCCAGCTTCAAACTCTCACTGTTCACCAATACCAATATCAAGTGATCACGAAACTGTAACCAAAATTCATCATTCCATTCTGAAAATATAGACTTCAGATTCAAGATCAGCCAATCCCCCAGCTTTGTTAATTCCAAATGAAGATCACTCCCCCCTTCTTTGGGGCTGTCAAAAACTAACGAAAGTTGGGGAATCACAGATGGAGCAGATTCCACGTCCATGGGTTCTGTACTCAATGCCACTTTGAGAGGGTCGATATCCATTGGCTGATTAGCTTGTTCCTCAACAGATTTAAGGGACTGATCTATGAGGCCTCCATCCCTTTCTTCCTTCGACATTGAACAACTATCAATTTTTCCGTTGGTGTTCTTTTGTCCCTTCCTACTTACTATCCTCCACTCCATACTCTGAACCTGGTTTGAGTTGGAGAGATAGCTCAATGGATCTGGACCCACTGACCTTGCTCCTTCTCCCCTCACTACCTGAACTTGACCTTGATTATTCTTTGTGTGTGCTCTGTTAAATGATTGTTGTTTAGCCTGTTCTTCACTCTCACCTGTTCTAGTAGTTTTCTTCTCCCCCAGAGAGTCTGCATTCTTTCCCTTAGTGTTTTCTGGAGTTGCCGTCTTATTTATAACAGGAGCTTGCTCCTGCACTTTTTGTTGTTGCAGGGGTAGAAGGGTTGAAGACGCTTGTGCTGTTTGCTGTCCACCTCTTTCCCCCCTTCCACCCCTGCGCTGTTGCCAGAACTGTCCAACTGAGGAGGAAGCCAATCCTGAGGGGGGCGTGGGGGTTTCCTCGTATCGTTCCTTCCTTCCCACACCCATCCAATTGGATGAACCACTTGATTGAGTTTATCAATGTAAACCCATCCTTCGTATCCCTGCATTACCAGGGTCCACCTGTGCGGTCTATGTTGGTCATTTTTCAGCTTCTGCTCTATGGTAAAAGCGTGTTGTGGATGGAGTGGACAGGCGAATTCCCCACAAAGGYGYCCATAGRCCTTACACTTAAAACACCATGGCCGGAATTTGTGGGCCGTATGGATCTRGTAAACWCTTYCTCCCATCCTGAAAGGGATGATATCATCAAGAGAAAAGGGCTGATCCTTCGTTAGATCTAAGGCCATCATCAAGTAATCATYCCGTTTGRYAACATACGTCGGCAGCGGATCAATAAAGTCTACTATCTTGTACTGCTGACCGAAATCATGAATGAAGGCCGCTTGAATTTCGATTGGTATGTGCCTCAATTCTACCCAATAGAATTTTTTCATTAATTGATCCCTCTTTTCTTCCGGACCCATTTTTTTTGGCAACCAGGGGTAGATTCTGACTTCTGATCCATCCCATTTCAATTTCTTCCAATTGTCCATCTGTTGTTTGTCTTTCTCAAAAAGACTGATCACTGTGAATACTGTGGGTGACAATGGTTGAATCAAAAAAAATTCAAAAACTGCATCTGGCCCATCTTTCATAGATTCCAACCTTTTGCATATCCATTTTGTCTTGTCATTCATTGATCTTGTTGCAMTGTGGTCATAAAAGATCCAATTACTAGCATGCTTAGTATATACTGCATTCCTTTTTGCCAGTTTGTCTGTGGGATATGCTTTCATCAAAGTTTTCCGCCCCCCCAGATCAATCACAACTTGCTCTGAGGCCTGTAGGAACATAGAAAAAAAATATGCTCTGGCCGAGAGAGATTTCTCATAGGGACTTTGAGTTCATCTCCTTGAGCGCATGAGGGACCAATGGACGCCCTACAGATATTCAAGGTTTTATCATTCATCGTTTCTCTCACTTTTTGTGTCCAAGTTGGTTTGGATGATTTGATCCCCACTGAAGGAGATTGGATTACTTTTGACGAATCAGAAGATGGTGATTGACTGGTTTTCCCAGGGGGGGGAGAAAGTTCACCCATCTTGGGCAAAGGAGTGACCACTGTATGCTGTGCATTTCCTTGCTCTTGTGAAGATTTCAGCATACTATTCTTTTCTTCTTCGGTTAAAATCTCCTCCTCTATTGTCCTTTGAGGATCTGGGGAGTATACCCCACTCATTTCCTCCTGCTGTGAATTTTGTTTTCCTCCCATAAGTTGTAATGACATGCTTTGACCCCTACTATGGTCTATCTGAGTATGCTCAATACCCCCTTGTATTACTCCCTGGGTCACACTCATCTGCATTGGTGACCTTACTGACCATGTTATCCTCGGCATACTTCCTCCCCCTGCACAGCCCCCTGTCTCATGCTTCGACCTTCCATTCCCAGCTTCTGAGTATCATGTCCTATTCCCACCCTTTGAGTGTCGTGACCCAGAATAGATCGTGAGTACGGCGCTACACCCAAATGACTTATGAGGGAGTGCCTCATCGCCCCTTGGTAGAAAAGGAGCGATTCTGGGCCCCTTGCCCTCTTGGCATTGAGCTTCATTTTGAGAACTTGTTGTTACTATTACAAGATTAGATGCCATCTTCTTTCTTTTTTAAATCTTTTTTTTTTTTTTTTTTTTTTTGGGGGGGGGGGCGGAAACCAGATAAAAAGAAGAGGAGGGTGTTTGGAGATGAGTGCGAAGGATGATAACGTACCAATGAGTTGATGACCCGACTCAGAACAAATCCTTACTGTGCTGACACAATGTGTTGACGTCCTGACTTAGAGTGGGTCTTCACTCTATGGTTCTCCAATAGAGCCCTCGCTATCCTCCTTTCACGTGTAATTCCCCCCCTCCCAGCTCTTCGTATTCAATACTTTGATGTCTCACCAAAGGACTGATCGAACATCCCACCCCCCATACTCCCCTCCTTCACTTCCACTTCGTTCCCCTTCCTCACTTAAGACCAAAAATTATTCCCCTACTACACCCACCACTGACACTCAGACCCCCTGATTGATATTCTCCTTTCTTTTGTAGCTTCCTCCGTCCAGCTTGTCCTCTATTCCATACTTTCATTGACGACTGTGCCTGGTGTCTCACCAAAAGCTAATAAAAAAATACCACCTCCTCTCCTCCATTTCACCCGGTCAAAAAGAAAGAAGGAAGAGATCGTCTTACTTGAGAGTATTTCACTCAGGAACGCTAAAGACTGTTGATAATGACTTATTGGTAAGTTACATATTTCTCCCTCCTCCCACCCTCCTCCCTTTCTTCCTCTTCGTCAAGAGCGCAATCACTATGAGTGACAAATAGTAGATCATTATCACCCTAGTTATGGCAATGAGGTAAGAACGTAATCATTATGAGTGACGAAAAGTAGATCATTATCACCGTAGTTATGACAATGAGG
>BFEA01000655.1:414145-434252 GCA_003427395.1 Chara braunii
GGGTTGCATTCACCTCCACTACGATGATCATCCTCCTTATTTTCTCACCTATCTATCCCTCTCAACCTTTCTTTCACCTCTTTACCTTCCTAACCCTGCTATTCTTCTTAGCGCTTTTCACCCCTACTTCCGTTTCTTTGTCTCTTGGGTTCGAAGCTTCAGCACTAATACTCCTACCTCTTCAGCACCCCAACTACTTCTTTACTCAGTCAGGCTTGATTGCATCCTCTGCTCTTCACTTGACTCAGACTGACTACACCCATTTCTTCACTTATCACTTCAAAACCCGTCACTAATGCTCTTTTCCTCACACACTCAATTCTGCTCCCCGTGAGAAGGGAAAAAATAAAATAAATGCGAAGTGAATGAGGTAACAACCACCCGAATGCTGTTAGTATGCCGTGCATTGTACGCACCCCTCAGAAAGTTGATAGGCAGAAAAGATCCTCCATACCTTCCAACAATACCACTCTCTGATTCATACTACGTTGATCCAGTCAATGTCACTCTTCCTCCACCCCCTCAGAGTGTTGATATTCCCCCTTGCAATGAAAAAATATTACGATAGTGAAATATGTCACACCCACCCGAATGTAGCTGGTATGCCAACCATCCTGCCGCTTTCTGAAGACCACTGCTCGGAGCCGGTCTATGCCCTGCATTCCTTCATTCCCTCCGAACTTCTGATGTCCAGAGTCGTGCCACCACAAAGTCATAATGTTGATGATCATACCCGTACATCCATCACCCCCCCGGAACACTGGTGGTCAATTGCACTTCTCTCGGAGCAGCGATGACAAGGGAACTAATACGTGGAACCCGCCCTTCGAAATGCCAYGTCAGCCCGTGACGTGGCGCTCTCTAGAGCCTTGTTCGCCATTGCTAGGTCTCCAYTGGGCAACRCTGGGAAGTTTTCTTACAAAAGTGAATCCCCGTAGATCAAATGCCACGTCAGCCYGTGAYGTGGCTCTCTGTAGAGCTTTGTTGCGCACGTTCGCATGCGTTAAGCGCTCTATCAAGTTTTCACCCACACTTTCAGCGCAGAACAGGGCGCTCTCCAGCAAAACTCCTTTCGACAACGTCGACAATCATTGCCATATAGCCCTGACTCCGCTCGGAACAGCGAACAATGCCATTCTCTGATTCATACTACGCTAATCCGGTCAATGCCACGCTTCCTCCACCCCCTCAGAATGCTGATACCCCCCTTTGCAATGAAAATTTATTACGAGATTGGAAAAGGACACACCCACCCAAATGTAGTTGGTATGCCGAGCCTCCTGCCACTTTCTGAAGAGCACTGCGCGGAGCCAGTCTATGCCATGCCTTCCTCCACTCCCTCAGAACGCTGATATCCAGAGACGTGCCCCCACCGATTCATAATGCTGATGACCATGGCCGTACATCCATCACCCCCCCGGAATACTGGATCAGATGCCACGTCAGCCCGTCTATCTATTTTTCACCCGCACTTCAGCGCAGAACAGGGCGCTCTCCCGCAAATCTCCCTTCGACAACGTCGACAGTCATTGTCGTGAAGCTATGAATTCGCTCGGAACAACGATGGCAAGGGAACGAGTGCGTGGAACCCGCCCTTCGTCGTCAGACGCAGGGCTACGGGTCAGAGAGAAATGCCATGTCAGCCCGTTACGTGGTGCTCTCTAGAACCTTGTTGCGCACGTGCGCGTGCGTTAAGCGCTTCCCATAAATTTCTCAAATTGATCCTTCCTCCCAATATCCTGCTCAGTCAATCCCCTGGATCCCAGGGTAATCACTGCTGGCAGGAACACCTCAAAAGGTTTCTCTGATGGACTTCTATTTCAGTCTGTGTAAGGGATGCTGGACCCGCTTTCCAGCAGGTGGTACTCCCCACTAATAGATGGAGCCTCTCCCCAGGTGCTAGTGGTGTCTGCTCTTATCAGCACCACTAACACTGGTGGGGGAGTATGTTTTCAAAAAAAAAAAAAAAAAAGAGCCGCCAGTGGGATTGGGTCAGTGCACCTATAGTGTTGATGATGGCCTACTTGGCCACAGACCAAGCCCTCCTATCGTGCCGAGGCAGTGCATTGTTAAACGACCAGTACCTTTCCCCGCTTGAAAATCAAATTCTTAGTGGTACAGACGGGCAGCTTTCGGAGACTGGACTCCCGTTGAAAAAATTCATGGGCGGCCCGCGATTTGTTTCGGGCCTCCGAAAGTCGCTGGGAGGGGCCCGCAGCCAACATATGAGAAAGGTACTGGTGGTTTAAGTTGGCGGGTACGAGGCCTCAGTGCTTATTGTGGTAGCAGTCAGCTCACACGTTTTTCGCCTGACGTGTTAGGAAAGGAAGGCCGCTCTATTTGTACGATGGTTTGGGGCTCGTTAGACACTCCTCGGGCACATAAACCCCCTGAGGAAATCATCGTTCCACCTATCCACAGGGCCAATCCCCGAAAACCAAATGTGAAAACATTTCCTCAGGCTGTCCTCGGGCTGTCCTCGGGCTGTCCTCGGGGCGTCCTCGGGCTACAGCACCCTTCGACGACGACAATGTTTTTGGAGGCTGATCCAATGCAGTCCCTACAGGGCACTGCACGGACATGTTCGGTCGCCAACGTTCGCCTTCAAGGGAACTCACGGCAACGGTAGCCGTTAGGGGACGGCCAGCCTCTGTGAACATTTCCAGGCATTCGCAGTCCCTCGCACTGCCCGGCCCCAAACAGAAAAGGGTCCAACGGTCGACAATTTCGAATATTTCAGCCGACAAGCGTTCCTACCACCCACCGCAGACTGCAATGTAAATCAGCAGAGGGTGTTTTTTTGTCGGATGTTGTCATCTGCTATTTGCTGCCGTATGCTTTGCCGTTTGCTGGAGGTGCGCTGTCGTCATCTGTTTGCTGCCTATCCCCGCATGTCGTTTATAGCCGACGTCTTCCGAAGGCTGACGCTGCTTGTCCTGGTCGTGATGTTGCTTCTCCTTGTTGCCGTCTTCCACGCCTGCATCCTGGGTCGGGTGCCTGGTCACACACGCAAGAGAGGATCGACAAAGAAGCACATCAGCATGGACGGACGGCACGCGAATATGAGGATGTCGTCCAAACAACACGCAAACCACCGTCCCAGCCATGACACTACTCACGGTACTAGGGCGCACGACCCGTCAGCCTACGCTCACCTTCCACCGCACGAACAACCTCTACCCGACTCGTCAGATGGGGAGGCGAACGAAGCTCGGTCACAGACAGTCTCGCTGGGTAGTAGGTCCACCCAGAACTGGGCGGGCAGCCTGTCGTGCGGTCGGCGTCGTAGCACGTACAGGCAGTCGTACACTGAACTCCTAGAGGAAGGCATCCGTGAAGACGACATTGATGGCACCCTTAATTTGTCATTCAGGCTAGGTAGTGGGAACTCATCAGCTGCCACCGTGACACGAACAGTCCTCGTGAACCCTCACCTTGACGACGACACAGGGCAGGGCATATTGGTCGGTCGAACTGCGAAGGGCGTGTCCGTGGGATGGGAGGCGTCGGATAACAAGAGGGAGAGGAAGTAGCTTCTCGCAGAAGACACGTGGCGACATATGTAGCTTCTCGCGGACGTAGTCTTCTGTGGCGTCGTCGGCAGAGTGCAGATCCTCCCACGTCCCCCCCGTCCTGCTTCTCATCCACCGCCTGGGCGTGGCTCTAGGCAGAACGCCAGAACCCATGGCACAACACGCCTGGAAGACGGCGTCGTAGATGGCAGCGGTGTCTAGCCCTTCCGCCGCCAACGACCGTGTCGCCTTCCTCCTCCGTACATGAAGCTGCACGTTCATTCTTCCCGCAGTGCTTTCCGTCTGGCAGCAGAGAAGCACAACGACAACGGCCGCGGCAACCGCTGTCCTTTCCGTCGTCGACAACTTTGAACGCTCGCCTTCGCCGACATTCCCCATCGCCACACAGGGTGCAGAAGACATCGCTTTCACAGGCAACAGACTTCGGCGACACGCCAACACACGACCGAAGCGCGACGTGTGACGACCACAGGGATGGTGCGACGAAGGACACCGTGAGAGCTCACAGGACGCTATCTGCTTATCCGCGCGTAGTGATGCGAGGACAATCCTCGTGATGACGTCTTCTTCACTGCTCCCGTCTTAACGCTGATGGGCGAACGGTTGTCCACACGCCGACCCTGCCATCGCACTGTCCAAGGATGTGCTTCCCGGATGACGTCAGCCACCGTCCGCTGCAGCCCCCACCCGATACTCCTACGTCGCATCAGCCTCTTTCGAAACAAATTTCTGAAACGGGAGGCCCGCGCGCGCGTTTTCTTTTTTTTTTGACCCCGCCGCCGAAATTTGAATTATCCCGCCACCTGGAGGCAGACCACGCCCAACCACCCGGACAAGATCATGGACCACCGCCCACAGCCCAGCCCCGCAGCCCCGTATTTTATTATGAACAACCCCGCGGCCCGTCCTCGGAGCGTCCTCGGGAGATCGTCCTGAGGACGAGTGCAACGAAGGCGGGAAAATCCTCCGGCGACCTAAAGGAAAACTCCTCGGGCCCCGAGAACACCCCGAGAAGTGTCTAACGAGCCCCTTTGTCTGTTGTTCTCTTGCACTCGTCCTGTCTCGGAGATCACTTTTGTTACTACTGTGTTTGCTGTCCCAATTTCTCTTACTTTCTTAGTTTATTCCTCCTTTTCTTCCCCCTTTTTTCCTTCCTCTTCTTCCCTCTTTTTTTTTTTATCTTTTTGTTTTTTTTTTCCCCCTCTTTTATTTTCTTACTTTCTTCCTTTCGTTCTCTTTCTCACTCTCTCTCTTTCTTTTTTTTTGTCTTTAGGGTTGAACATCAAGGTGCAGCCTTCAGTCCTGCTGATGATAAGAGCACCAGTTGGATTGAGGTGCTGCTGAGGATGACTTCATTCCATTGGTGGGGAGCTGCTCCTGCCGGAAACCGGGTCCAGTGCATTGAGTTCTGGGATCATAACCCAGCTTAGAATGTGAACAGAAAAGCAGCACCATAAGAGCCTATACCACCGTAGGGTAACTGATGCTACTTGGCTATACTACAGATAGGGAATTGAATCTTCTTCCCCGAGAGTCTGCACCAACCCATTACTTTGAGAGTGCTGGAGGTGGGCCCCTTAACAGTGTTGACGGTGGAGAAAGATGATTGGTCTCGCATCGGAGAAAGATGTTCAGGCTTGGTCGAGTATGGGGAGAGGGGGGGGTTAGGTGTGGGAGGGTGAGATGGGAGGATGGCAGAGGGTGGTTTCAGGTATTTAGGGGGGGGGGGGGGGGAGGAATCTTTTTTTTTTTTTTTTTTGGAGGGAAGTACGTTCTTGTCACATTTGAGTTTCATAGGGGCCAAAAAAAAAATGTGTCGGCAAAAAAAACAGGTGCAAGTTCGAAAATGGCAATGAAAGTACCGCGACTGTGGTGTCAGGCCAGATTTCATATGTACAGGGGTAGACTGTGGTGTCAGATGGAAGAAAAAAAAAAGAAAAAGAAAAAAAAACAACGGATACTTTTCAACCGAAATCGTCGTTTCAATGTCAGCGCCTGATTTCTTTGCCAGCACGTGTTTTTTTTGCCTTTAGGAACTCAAAACCTGCTGCGTCCGCCATTGTTTCTCTCTTTTTTTTTTGGCTAGTCAGGGCTCAGGAGTTCAAAACTTGCTACTACATATGGACAAAATAACCCTCCGTGTTTTTCAAAGATGGCCTCAAAGAGCCAGTAAGATGTCTTGACTGCCTACCGTTTTGCTATTTCGAGACTGAACGGTGTGTTTGGTGACATCGGCATTTGACATCGGCATTTCGAAGTCGGGACTCTCTCCCATTTTGACCTGATCATCGTGCCAACTGAGTACAGTTAAGAGGAAAAACAGCAAAACAGAGGGAGAGAAACCAGAAAGGTTGTGACAGAAGGAGGAGGTAAGCAGAAAGGAATAAGATTGGTGAAACTGATAATCTGCTGATTGTAAGGGTTACTGCCCGCTTCCTGCTATCACCGCCCATGGCCATGGGCGAGCTATTACTGTCTGGATTTTCGGCAGACTGACTGCTGATCTACCCGACAAGCGTTGTTTTGGCCAATTGACGTTGTTGTCAGTTAAGTTCCTGTACCGCGGTCATAGTCGGGCGTAGGAGGGGCTGTTACTGTTATCATCGTTGGATTTTGGAAATACGGTTATTGTTGCTGCTCCTGTAGGCTGCGAGATCCTCTACTGATGCTGCCTTTTACACAGGCCATTGTTGGGGACTCCGCTACTGCTGCTAAGACGAAAAAAATTGAAACGGCTGCTGTTTCTTCAAGATCGAGGCGGCTGCTGCAGCCTGGAGGTATCTATGGCTGTCCCAGGGTTGGATTACTAGTACTGCGTTCGACCTCTGAATTACTGCTAGTTAATCCGGCTGAAAACCGTCGTTGCTGCCATTTTCAGCAGCAGTAAACTGTTGTCGTTCTTTGAGGTTGATGCTACTACGTAGTAAAGTGCAGTTAGCGACGTGATGTGCAGACCACAACTGATCATTCTCAGGTAGGCGGGGAGCATCTACAACAGGCAGTTTATGTGAAAAGTTCAATCGGATTACCAATTTGCAGGACCACGAGACTGCTGCCATAACAAAAACGAATTGTTGTGCTTTTGCAAGGACTGCTGTGCCGCTGAGGACTGTTGTAGTGGGGCTATTCTTGGGCCCCGAGCCGTGTAAAGTGCTGTCAAAAGAGTGTGTTTTGCTACTAATTCGGACTGCTACTGTTGACAAACTGTTCTCGTTGAGTCCCCTGCTGCTAGTATTCCATTGGTGCTGCACTTGCTGGACTGTTGAAGCCTATTTTTGAATAGAGCACGGGGCAATGTGCTCTATTTGAACGCAGCCTTTCTAGACGGCGTAGGGGATACGTTGTGGCTTTGGAAGGGTGATCAGGCTCTGCAAGGGGGTCACTGCTGCGACTTGGAGGCCTGTCAGAGTGTCGTTATTCTGCATTTTGGTCGTGGTCAGACCATTTCTACTGCGCATTTGACCGTCATTGCGGGACCCTCAGGCGACTGAAGATCTCAACGCCCTCTCACGCAAGTCTGAGTCCACCTTTTTGGGATGCAGGCGGGCTAATTTTTCTTTTTCCATCTTTCTTACTCTAAGTCTAGTCCTTTGGTTATGACAGGAAGCCGGCAGGCGGGATAGGAAACCCGTAACCTGCTATAAGGCCTTTGTGGGAGGTTTGTCCCACGACTGCGGGAGCTTTATCAGAACCTAGGTGAGGTTTTGGAGGCAGGGAATTTACAGGTATAACTTCTTTTTTTTTTTTTTGCCCACTGTACCCCTATTGGTACATCTTTCTGCATTGTCCGTTATGTATGCGTGCACTCCCTTAAATCTTTCCTTTTGTTCAGGACTTAATTCGGACTGGATAAAGGAGATGTATGTCGTGTGCATCAGTCCTGCAGAGAGGACCCTCCCAACCGTGTCATGCAAGATTTTGCAGGACTTTGTCGCAAAGCGTTACCGCTCCGGCCAGGTGTGTCAGCTATACCTTTCGTGAACCCCTACAACAGGATAGGGTCACACGAAGTACAACTTACCTCCACCCGCGGGAGTTGTCATGATCCCTTAGGTGGGCGTATCCCCGCCGAGCTGCAAAACCACATGCGAAAGTTTTTCATATGCAATCGTAGAGGTGGTCCGGCCGAGGGCGTTTCTTGTTCGCTGTAGCATAGGGGGTAAGCGCGGTTAACTTCCGAATCAAACCCGTGCGCAAATCGTCCTCCGATGCGCTGATCTCCTGACGAGATCCAACGCCGATCAACTAGGACGGTCAAGTATAACCACGTGATACACTTCGCAGAATAAAACCCAAACTTCATGCGCAAATCGTGCCTAGTCCCTAATTCACTTTTGGCTCATAACTTTTCAATGGAAGAATCAGCAGCGACACGTGCAAGTCTCTAAATAAATAGTGTGGCGACGTCAGCTTTATCATATTGACTAGTCATGCATGAATACTCAAGTCGTCACAATAAAGGCGTACTTTTTGGTACCCATAGTTATGCGGTCCTCAATGATTCTAAGAATCGCTTTCGACACTCGGGTGTCGGCTGGCACGCGTCTTGAGAGGTTAATCTTTTGACGCTAAGTAATCATAAATGCGATTGCGAGGCCCACCCTCTTCCGCCACCCACACAGACGAGTGGTAGTAGGGCTTTGGGCCGAGCCTTGTGGCGGCAAAACGCCTCTTACTTTGGGAACGGGGTTCCATCTTCAGAGGTCTTCAGACAAGTTAAAGAGTTTGACCACACAAAAATTTACACCAAAATAAAAGGGATTTTTTTTTTTTCTCTCACTCTAAATTCACTTCATCCTTGCAAACGCTCAAGGTGGACCACGTGAATACACAGAACAATAACATAATGGGTTAGTGAACACAAAGCAAACACTCTCACAATCACAATGTGACTTCCTTTAAATATAAAAATGATCGCAGGCAAGGTCAGATCCTGATTTCAAGTCTCAAAACATATTTGCAGATCACACAAAGATTTATAATCAACAAACCACGCACTACACAGGGTCAACTTCAACAACTTTTTGCGCTTACACTCCTTGCCTTATTCACAAAAACCTCAACTCTTGTCCAACCTTCCCAAATAAAAACATTCATTCCGTTTTTAAATGGTAATTTAATAAAAGTTTGCGTAAAACCTCAAAGAAACAATCTAATCCACAGGGGCTAAGGCCTTACGTCGAGTCGCCGGAGCGAGTTGATTGAGTCGTAAACCGACCTTTCATCAAAAGATAGCTGAAAATAATCCTCGTATGATTAGTCTGAAGTTAGTCAAGCCTTTGAACTCTAAATGAAAAATGATTTGCAACACAGCACATGTCAATTCCCAAGCTATGCTTAAGTAACTATGGAATAATCCTACTTATTTTTGACATATCTGAAAACATTGAAAATTTGGGCAGCATCTTCACCCAAACAGGGGTGGATTGCCAAAACTTTCAAAGCTCTTTAAATATTCCAACTCCTTTAGATTTTAGGAAATTTTGGCAGCGCTTTCCGTAGAAATAGTGTCTTCGCATAATTTTATATAAGATTAAATATGAGAAACCCAAAAAAAAAAAACTCCAGAAGGTGAATACTTTATTTAACTATTTGGTTTAGCAAACATTTCGGCAGCACTTCCTCTATGAAAGTATTATCCAAAGGTTTATATTAGTCAAATTTTGAATTCGGATAAAACTCATAGTTCTTTCAAAGACAATTTTGTTCAACTCCCTGAATTAGTAAAAAATTAGGCAATATCTCCTTTAGAGAAGGTAATTTCTTAAATTTCTACTGACTCGAAAATGTGAAGTAAACAAAAACATATAACTTTGCATAGAAAAATATGAATAACTCCTTGAATTAATAATCATTTCACCAGCATCTCCTTTATGAAAGGTAGATTGTCAAATTTATATAAATACAAAGATGAGTTTAGAGTATTCGATTGTGTGAAGCTTGAAAAATTGACCAACTCCTGAAATTCTGTAAAAATTTGAGCAGCATCTTTCTTAAGCGTAAGTGATATAAAAAAATTGTATAAGTCTAAGTTTTAAACAAAAAATATATATAAATCAAACGAACTTTTATTTCTCCAACACATGGCGAGCATTATAGCAACTACATATCAACCTCAAAGTAAACAATTTCATATTCAATCGCATGCAAACCCGTACTACAATGGGTAAGTACTCTTACCAAAGTTTTAAGTTACTTTCCTCATAAATAGTTTGTTTTCTCTAAGTTTGAAAAACTTCAATACCTTAGCTTACTTTAAGGATATAAAGACTAGACCATTCTCAATTTAGAAACAATATTCAGTCTCACCTTATTTACAAACATAATACAGCGCACAGTAAAGTTTCTCTCTTCATTGGGGCATATGATTAAGCCATTTAACTTGGAAACCCTGCTCATCCAACTCTGGTCACTTAATAGTTCAAATTTAAACACTTCTCACATCCTCTTATGTTCAGCATGACATAAGGTTGAACCATTCAACTTAGAAACAATGTTCAACCCATCTGAGTTACCTTAGTTATATTCTTACCTTTATACTATCTTCCTTTGGGTAATAAGCTATAGTCAGATCATTCGACTTAGAAACTCTGTCTGACAAACTTGTTCATATAAAATACATAATATACAATATAGAAAGAAAAAATAATTGTCAAGTTCCCTGTTGTATGCACGACTTCTTAGACTAAGTTATTTAACTTATAAACAATACTTAATTTCCGTCTAGATCCGCTCAGTAAGAAAATATAGAAAGAGTTGAGTCATTCAACTTAGAAACAGTACTCAACCCTTACCTTCATAACTTCAAAAAAGCAGGAATCCTTGGGTCATTCAACTTATAAATATGTCCAAGGTCCGTCAAGAGACTTCTTAAAGAAAGCATGTAGACGATACCGTTCAACTTATAAACAATGATCGGTCTCATAAACAAATCATGTATACGCCAAAACAAAGGCACAACAACCAGACCGTTCAACTTATCACCAAGGGAGATAATCTTATCGCGGCTGATGAAGAAAAAATATGAGCAGTGTGAATAATGACTAATGGCGCCTTCAGGTTGGGGGAAGTTCACGCCTCATGAGATGTTATAGTCTTGAATGTGAATTCATACGACGTTCTTGTTGGATTGCCAGCTCTTATTGCCCTGCAAGCCAACCTGGACTTCGAACGACGCATGGTGGTCCTTAAAAACATGGGAGGAAAGTCGTAAACAATTTTCATGGCCCTCACTTTACGGACGACGTAAAAAATATCGAAATGTCCACCCGGAAAAGATACGATCGCTCAATGGTCAATTGGGAAGAACTAACCGACGAATCTAATGCAATGGATGATGAAGCTACGACCTCATCCTTGACGGGCTCCGAGAGTGAGGAAGAGGTAGATCTACTGATTAAGGAGTTGACACGTCGGATAACTCATTATCCGATCCAATAGCAAACGACAAGGACGTTCGTTCTCACCGAGGAAAAATTCCAACGAACGCGAGCTCTCGTCCTGGGAGAGTCACTAGTGCACGTGTAGAGGATGCCCGATTTTTGGGGACCCCCTCGAACCCTGTACGAGGCAACTACCCCACTGCTTTCCGACCTTTGCGCACGATAGGAAAGGAAGTTCGCTTGTTCACCGGGGCGCTGAGGTCCAAACTTTGGAGCCCCCTGAGTGATTTGACGCCGCTATTTTCAAGAGTGGGATAAAAATTGTCGAAAGATCAATAAAACCCCGAGATGTGTAAGACGAAATTAGCCCAGAAGAACACGTGGCAATCCTAAAGGAGGATGCAAGATGATTGTCATTGTGTTTTCTTAGCGGTAAAAAAACTCCTTTATTTTATTTCCCCTCACCCGGAACGCCAAAACAATTCACACCAAGTAGGTAGAGGGTACGATTCACGAGCAATCTGACGAATTGCACGTGCCTGAATACGTACCCGACGAGATGCACCGATTGATTGTGGATATCCTGATGGAATACCAAGAGACAATCAACATTGATGATGCAGATATCGGGATGTCCCTGGTAATACAACATGATATCTTGACTCGAAAACATTCGCCTATATATTGCGAACCGTATCGATATTCACTCACGAAAAGGAAAACAAAACTAGAGTGAATCCAAGAATTCGAAGCAAATGGTTGGATCGAACCCGCCAAGAGGCCATGGTCTTCCCCGATAGTTTTGGTCCCGAAAAAGAATGGGTCGATTCACATATGTATTGATTATCTGAAGTTGAATGACATCACGATTAAAGAAGTGTACCCCCTACCCCGGATTGACGATGTGTTGGATGCGATTGAATGTGCTAATTATTTTAGTAAGTTTGATATTCGTCACAGGTTTCACCATACCCTAGTAAAGGAGGAAGATCAGCCAAACACAGCGTTTGTAACTTTGTGTTATTTGAAGGTACGTGACAGTGGATTTGATGCCCTACGGGAATATGTAATGCGGCATCGGCCACGTTTCGGAGAGCAATGAACGTCACCATCCAGAACTTTGTGAATAAGGCCCAACTAACACAGAGGATGATCAACTTTTGCGTCATTGTGTATATGGGCGACATATTGATGTATTTTTAGTCATTCCATGGGCACGTGCAGCATATTGAATGGACACTTGGAGCATTGCGAGACGCTGGTTTCAAGATTGTTTTGGAAAAAAGCGAGTTTTTCCTTTCTGAAATTTCATTTTTGGGCTATGTGGTGACCCAAGGAGGCTTGAAACTAGATTCGAGGGAAGTCAAGGCAATTTAAGAAGCGCCCACGCCTACGTCGTTGACGCAGGTTCGAGCCTTTTTAGGATTGGCCTTGTATGACCACCGATTTATCAAGAGTTTCGCGGCAATCGCTCGACCCCTGACGAACCTCCTGCAGAAGGATCAGCCACTGAGTTGGGACGTGGAGTGCGGACAGGCATTTTCCACTTTGAAAAATGTTCTGGCTTCGGCACCCGTTTAATTTGACCCGACCCCGAGGAGCAGTTCATACTCATCACAGACTGGCAACCCGAAGCGATCTCCGTTATTCTGGCACAAAAGGAAAAGGACGACCGAGAGCACGTCATCGAGTACACTTCGTTGACAGTACCCGACGAACGAAAGAACGATTCGGCGCCTCAAGGGGAGTGTTATGTCGTAGTCTAGGGGATTCGACACTTCCATCCATATCTATATGGAAGAAAGTTTCTCCTCGTGATGGATCATGAGCCCCTATTGGCCCTCAAGAGGCTCACTAACTACAGGGGATGATTGGGCGATGGGCGGTGGAGCTGCATGAATAAGACTTCGACATCGTTCATCGGAAAACGGAGAAGCACCGGAACGCAGACGGATTAATGAGATTGCATCGGCCAAGCAAGTTGCCCAAGTGTGAAGAGATTGTTTCGTTGAAAGATCCAGAGACCCCCAAGGTTCCCACTTACGGAGAAGTGAAAGTTCTCCCCCGACTATCAGGGAAATGGCACGTGGACTCATGGCGATGTAGGGAGAAGGTAATGATGAGGCTCCCGTTTCTCCCACTTCCTCTTCTTTTTTAGCTCTACCGAATAAATTTTGTTATTTTTGTTAAGTGATCTCGCGGGTTTGTCCCTATGCACCCATATGGATAAAAGTACGTCGATTGGGTAGATTGTGATCGGCGTGTCTCTAGAGCCCATGGGTCCTGCATTCAGTATAGGAACACACAGAGGACATGGTTGTGTCCCTTGTGTCAAACCGACAAAATTCTGACGGGGGCTCGATTCCTCGAAGCCACCTCGGAAGGACTGAAAAAGACATATAGATTTCGGTGTGCCGACGTTTGGACAAATGTCGTATTGATAGCGACAGTTGCGGGGAACCCCCTCCGAAAACACTCAAAGGAGGATCTCAGACGGACCAATGAATGGGCAAGGGATTATCGGTAGAACAAGGGAAGGTTAGAAAAGCGAAAGACAGATGGTAGCAACTTTTGGATGGTCGTAACCCACCTCTTTATGCAATATGATTGGATGGACCACGAAAAGACAACCGCCCATTTTGTTGTCCGAATTACGAAGTGGACTATCGACAAGAATGAGTGGTACTGGTCCAATAGTAGGGACGACGTCAAATTCATAGTTAGAAATTATTTGGGTTGTTCGGCCGACAAGGCGCTGATTTAGCCGCCTAGGTCCATTGTTCCAACCGTAGTCGAATGACGTTCCAAAGGATTATCATGAATACGAGGGACATCGTGGTTCCCCCTAGTCCTAACCGCTGCAAATATTCAGTCCTACTGATATTTGTAGATCATTTTTCCAAATGGATTGAGGCCCACCAGTGTAAAACGAGACAGACGATGAAAATTGTGTGACATGTCAACGTTTCATCGGGATGCATCAGGATACAGAGGAAATCCTGATGAACAACAGAGCAGAGTTCTGAGGAGAAGTTTTGAGGAGCCTGGTCGTACATGGTGTCTCCATCCGGAACACTGCAGCTCCCCATATGTGGCAATCGAACGGATTAATGGAAAATACAAATCGAGTGATCAAGATCTCTGTACGGTGGAATATCATGGATAGGGATACGAGGCCTTGGCCCGATATCGTAGATCATATCATGGCCATCCATCGAGGGACACCTCACTAGCCCACGGGTCTGTCCCCGTTCCAATTACAGACCAATAGCCTAGCCTGCGTAGCTTTGCCAAACCTAAACGACGAAACGGCGTTGGTTCGACGATCTACGAGAGTGGCGACTAAGGAAAAGGCCAAGCAACACTTAGAGTTAATGGAACGGACGGAAACGACCGCGAATGACTGAAACGGCCCAAGGTCGACAAGTCCGAAGCTAAGAGGCCCGAACTGGGAACGATGGGCCTTGGCCCCAGTATAAATAGGGGAAATCGTGCAGGTAAGGAAATGTGCTCATCAGGGTAAACTAGCACCATGATTCTTTGGCCGATTCCACGTAGTGGAGCTTGGACCGAACGGGGTGAACACGGTCCGCCTTTCCCCGGAGGTATCGGGCAGCCGATCGACTCGTCCCATCATCCGCCACGTATCCTATCCCCGCCCTTTGTCTACCTCCACTCCTCCCTAGCCTCACAACTCCTCCCCGACCTCTGAGTGGGATAGCGAGGAACCTGAATCCCTCTCTTCCCCCTCTCTCCACGCCTCATCCTCTTCGTCGCCATCATCGCCATGAACTTTGTGGCGGAGCAGCTCGTCATTTGACGTATGTTGACCCCGTGGGGCTTCATCTCCTCAATACGACAAGTGCATTATCCTCGACGGAACCCGGATCTGCTTCGATTCACGCAATTCTTCAGTTCAACGGGTATACACGAGGTGGCCAAATTTAGGTTCGTCCACCTCGGGACTTCAAAAAGAGCGTTGGAAGAAGGATCGACATTCTTGCGACTCTCTCCTTCGGGGATTAGCCACATCTTTATGGTAATCTCCTTCAGTGGAGACTTTTCAGTGTTGCACGAGAGTGTCTACCCAGCTGTGGCGCTGGGCGGAGAAATTGGTTACCACGTGGAGGCATACGCTCGCGCAACCAGGGGATCGGGTTGTTAGCACTTACATCATTGACACCCATCTAATCTGAGTGCATCACACAAAGTCGGAGGTAATCCTTCCGGAGCTGGTCCCCTTCGAGCAGGCCCGATGAACCAGCACCAACTCTCCACGTTTACGTTGCCGTTGGACTTCCCTACTACGTGGCAATCTCCTACCCGCCCGCATCTGTCGTACAAAGTTCGAGCGATCTTGGTGGCACTGCCCGTTTTAGAAGAAGACAAGTGGCCCGAGTGGTTGGAGATTTTCGTGGCACTCAGCTTTTGCTTACTAAACGTCGCATTCATGTGGTCTCAGCCAACCGATCTGGACGATCTGAACAAGGATATTGAGTGGCTAATCATCCGGACAATCACGGAGGAACAGCTCGTGCCTCTCGCACAACTCCTCGATGATCTGCCCCTCAACATTCTCTATCAGAACGATAAGAGTTCGGATCAAGGTACGTTGGAGCGGATGTCGAAACCTCAACTGTTGTGGACGCGCTGCGTAAGATCGGAGATCAAAATCGAAACTATCCGTTTGACGATCCTACACGGAATCTCGAGCCGCCAAAGGAAGAAGAAGAGCGTGATGGCAGCACCGCAGGGGCAAAATGTAGCAGAAGGCGAGCTCGAAACCCCTCACCCACTTCCTCCGCCCACGCAGCCATTCGTCTACGTAGAGATGATTGCAATCGGGCATCGCCCCCGGTCGTTTTACCGTCGTCCCCTTGACTCCCTTGAACTGCCAGATCATAAAGCGCCCAACCTTTCCCGACACTCATTCCCTCTTTTGTTCCACCAATTTTATGCTACACATCTCGTGTGCGAAGTTTTCCCCCACCCGACTACCCAGTCCCTCGTCTCCATCTTTCGCCTTCACATCCTCCTTCTTAGCGTAGCATGGGGAGACTCAACAACATTGAAGTCTACTGCTTAATTACGGGGACAACTTGAATCCCCACTTGTAATCAGCACCAACAGTTTCGCACAACCCTTCTACGCACTCTATGTACCCTCTATCTCGATTATCTTGCCTCCCTCCTGCATCGCAATTGTCGATTCTCGCGTGTCCATCGATTAGTGTGATACATAACTATACACACCGGAGTGCGAACATTGACCTGTTTGCTCCAGCCGCTTCCTCAATCTCATCCTCCACCGCCGCCCCTTGTATTGAGAGTGTCGGCGCAACCGGGGGAACAATGGCGAGTGCAGCATCGAGATGGCGACAAGGATCAAGCACTAATGGCGAACCCCGTTTCGGTCGTCTTCTTCCTCTCCCTTTTTCATTCTCTCCCCATCTCTTCTTTCTTTTCTCTCGTATGCAGGGATATGAAGTATGCAAGCAGGAGCTTGCAATGGATTGGAACCCCCCGGGTGTCACATATGTGATAAACTGTTTTTTGTAACGCGCGATTTTTTGCGCGACTGTATTTTGGGGGTTGAATGGGAGGGGCCGACTCAATTGCACAAGTACCCCCATCTTTTTTAGAAGAGTTGGTCCCATTGCGGTTGGCAGTTGGCAGTTAGGACGCGCCTTAGCGAGCGTGAAAATAACTATTGTCGTAGATATGTCGTAGCTTCTTTCTTGTTCTGCTGGAAATGGGGGAGGGAACTTTGGCGCGATTATCGCGTGGGAAAATATATTTTTTTTTAATTTTGAAATGCGAGAGTAATAGGAATTAAGACTTTTACTAGGCGAGGAATTGGGGGCATCGTAATTTTGTCGTGAACTTTATTGTTGTAACTGCACAATGTTCCTTACTCACGCACACTTTGTTGCGCCCTGTCTTGGGCTCTGTTTCCACCGCGCCTTAATTATAATTGCAACTGTAATCTTTTCTTGCTCCTACTTGGCGAGTGCGGGTGTAACAGTAATCTTCTCCTTATTGATTTCCTTCCGCGCTAAAACATGCGCCTTTTTTTTGTCCATCTCATTGGCCGAAAAGATGCATGACTGGATTGATGCGTGGAGAGTGGCTACGTCCCCCATGTCGCGGCTCGATTATGCAGATGTAGGTACTTCCTTCTTCCCTCTTCTTCCCACTTCAGCGCAATTCCAATTATCTCGCGCAGATACTAAGTGCTATAAATTTTGCAAGTATGACTACTTCTCTGTCTAATCTAAATTTTGGAGTTAGCGCGGTCGAGAGGATCGGCTAACGACCGGAGACAGGACGGTGAGTAAAGAGTTGGGCGATCTGACGAGCTGATGCTGAGTGTGTGGGGTTGACGTGGGGCCCCAAAGGACTGTGGCACACGGACGAACCCGACTGCATGCTCGGATCAAGCGGGGTGACAACTCTGTGATTGTTGGTAGCTGCGAGGAGATGGACTGCCCACATCGGAGAAGCATTGTGTGTGTGTGTGCGTGTGTGCGTGTGTGTGTGTGTGTGTGTGAGAGAGAGAGAGAGAGAGAGAGAGAGAGAGAGAGAGAGAGAGAGAGAGAGAGAGAGAGAGAGAGAGAGAGAGAGAGAGAGAGAGAGAGAGAGAGAGAGAGAGAGAGAGAGAGAGAGAGAGAGAGAGAGAGAGAGAGAGGTGTTGAAGTGGTGTTTTCTCTTCGCATCCTCTGTATAATATTGATTTTGTTATTGGCCATCTTCATTTGTGGCAATCTCATATTTTCTTTTCTTCGATTGATGTGTGAATTGTCTCTTTCTCCCCCACCTCTTTCGTTTTGATAGACCCAAGATATTCGATTGATTGTTTGGCTGCCTTGAAAACACGGATGATGTTGATTGTTGGGTCAATGAATTATTGCATGTATGTTCAGAGTTCACGTTGTTTGATGCATGGCAAATTGCTCCTTCTATTCCTCCTTCCATGCACCCGTATGTTTGTGTATACTTTTTTGATCAATTGTCTAAAGTCTGCGAATGTCGTCTTCCTGGATAGGCTGAGTGTATAATAGATGCATGCATAACGAGTTGTATTAAACCTTGTTGGAAACAGATCATGTGCAAACACGTATACAAATGATCGAAAGACAAGGCGGTCATCACATATACGTGTGTCTGCATGATCCGTCTCCAACCAAGTTGCGCCGACGCCGCGAACGCACAAATGTATGAATTGAAATTCCCTCACGAGATATGGACGTCGGCAGTCGATTTTGGTTACTGATAGCGACTGTCTTGGGACTGCGAGTACCGAAAGTACTGGGAAAGCGAGCACCTCTCTCGTCGATCGGGATTAAGACTTCATGCAATTCCATGCCAAATTGAGAACGATCGGCTGTGTGCATGGGTTTTCCAACAGGCCATAGGACAAAATTCTTGAATCCTGGATTACCTCGACACGCGTAACCACCAGTATTACATGGAACCGGGATTTGTCGCTATTGAAACTAATTTCCCTCCCTTCTATCTCCTTCTTCCCTACCACCATCTAACGGTCGTCCCCTGGAAGGCGGTAGCTCCCTATTGGCCTCGAAGGCCGTGCTATGAGTGTCGGCAGTACTACACCTACCGGGCCGCAGGATTTGTCCGGCGAACCCGTTCCGAAGCTGAGCGCCGAGAACACAACCTCCGGCTGAAACCATCCACGTCAGATTCCGAAGTCTGTGAAACCCGCAGATGACAGGTGTTGGAAAAGCGAGACACCCATTGTGTTCCTTCTGTACACTGAATATGAGTCTGCCCAAGGTGACAAGGCTGACAGAACTAGCCGCCCAAGAGAACAGACGAGAATAGTAAAGAATCTAATTTCCAAGTTGTATATTTTTTTCTTTTCCCATTTCTTAACTTCTCTTTTTTTTGTAAATTAATCAATTTTTCTCTCACTCTGGAAGTCGCGCTGGGCGTGAGGTTGGGCGTTCTCGGTGCGAATACCCTTACAAGGGTATCCGCCGTGGTTTTTGCAAGTGACAGAAAATAGTTGTAATCTAGAGTTTAAGTATACCGCGCTAAGCGCGGTTGCGTCTGTAATTGCGTTGACTAGGTGGTTGACCACAATAGCGAGCGCGTGGGCGCGCAGGTTTAAGGCGCGCGTGATTCTTTTTTGATATTGATTGTAAGGCCGATCCGGACCTCGGTCGTTTTGCTTATTGTTATTATTTATTTATTTTTGATTAAGCAGGAATTAAGGATATTTTCTTTTGATTGGTACTTATATAAGCAAGCCGGCGCAGGCAAATGGGGGCCGCGCAGCCGTTTTGTTGGCCCAAAGCGCCGTGCCGCACCATCTCGTATGGTACTCTGCGGGCACTAATCTCAGGCTTGGGCATAGCCCTATAGGTTACGACAGCGGGCTGTTACTATGGATGTTCGGGGATCGAGGCCAGCAGGCGTCGGCGCGGCGGCAGCCGAGTAGCATGGGGCGAAAACCTGAGGGGTTGAGGGCCCTGTGGGGCTATCCCCCTCGGTTTTGCCTCTGGGTGCGGCGGCGGTTTCAAGCCGCGGGGCTGGCACTGTGCCAGCGATCCCGCGACTCCCCGACGTTACTGTTATTTTATTTCATTTCCCTTTTGTCTATTGTTCTGGGTCCCTTTTCTATCGCGTCCAGTTTTGGGGCGCGGGATTGCGGTAGGAGCGCGTGGAGGTGTTGTATTTGCGGGGTCGCCTGAAGTGCAATTACAAAATGTTTCCGTAGTTACGCCGGGGCGCTGTCCTCAATTGAGGCCCTTCAGGACATCTGTTAAGGTAGGAATGGCGCGGGAAAGGTTCGTGCAGCCACTGCGTAGGGACGACGCAGTAAAATCCGGGAATGAACCCGGATGCCGACCGGGCCGGGTGCGTGCGCAGTGGGCTGGAGTTGGCACCAACAGAAGCAAGGCACGGCTGATGCGCAGATCATTCGTCGGACTTTGGGGTTTAGAGGTAAAGGCTAATTGAACCGCCTAGTAGCCAGCCTCCTCCGGAGTTTCCCGAAGGATAGCTGGAGCTGTCAGGGGCCGCTTTCTCACCGTGTCGGACTACGCAGCGACGGGCGGCACCAGAAGGGAGCATCGATCACTACTCCTTGTGGTGTTAGACTTAGCGCGCTATAGTAAAGCAGGGGCGCCCGGAGGCACCGCTACACTACAGGGAGGACTGAATCACTACC
>BFEA01000655.1:457156-477928 GCA_003427395.1 Chara braunii
GAGAGAGAGAGAGAGAGAGAGAGAGAGAGAGAGAGAGAGAGAGAGGATGTCGGTACTGCTCCGGTCTTGACCATTGTCTTGTTATGTCGTTTTCCTTTTGTTTGTGTCTGTTCTTAATGTGCCCAAGGAGGATTGTAATTGGTGTTAGCAGCAATTATGCCGCAGTCTGCTGTACCCGTTGTGTATGACTTGCTTAGCCGCTACATTTTGCAGTCAGCTGCCGGTTGCCGAAATCCGACACCAGAATAGTTCCCACTACCGGTTTATACGTCGTTGTGAACCTTTTTCCCATCTATCTCGCGAACGGTCGACTGGGATGGGAGGATCTCTCGCCTGACTTCTTTTCCATCATTTTTGTCTCCTTATCCATTCCCCTTGTCTATCGTGCTTAAGCTGTCTAACTTGTTTTCTCCATCATTTTTTCTCTTGCCACGACATCATCCGACCTTCCACTTCTCTTCCATCTGGTCTGCCGAGAGTGCCATTTTTCAGCTCTGTCACGTTTTCTGTCTCTCTCCTCTCCCATTCATAGTGAGTGCACGAATGGACCGTCATTACGTTCCTTCTTCTCCGGTCTGCATCTCCTCCTCCTACACGAATCGCTGGTGCTTGCTGTAGATCGGTCCACCGATCAAATCGAGGGAGACACAGAATCTCCTCGAGAGGTTCGCTTGGAAAAGTGGCAGAAGGAGCGAGTGCTGGAGGTGGTTTGTGTGGGACAACGAGTTATAGGTGGTGTGTGTGTGTATGTGCACGCGCGCGCACGTGAGAGAGAGAGAGAGAGGTTCTGGTGTGATTTGTTTTTCTGCTGAGTTGGTGAGCAATGGAGGAGACGATCATCGATCTCGTGAGCGTCAGTGGTGGACAAGAAATGGACAACGTTGCAGGAATCTCCATCCTGTACGATGAGCGGAGCTTGATAACGATACTCACAACAGGTGGGTGACCCGTGTCCGTAAGCTATTGGACTATAGTTAATGAACGAAGCCCATGCATCACACCTCGTGTGAACGCTCGCCTTGCTTTGCCCGTTTTTGATTTGCCATGGATGCATGGGTGTGCCTTGTCTCGTCTTTGTCCGTGTCGTTTTTCTCTTCTTCCCCTTCATCGATTTCTTTCCTCGTCTTCCTCCCTCTTCCTCTTCCTCTTCCTTCCGATCTCTCTGCCTTCTTGTTTCTCATTTTCTCTGTGTCTCTATCACACACACTTTGAGACACTCTCTCTCTCTCACACACACACACGCACTCTCTCTCTCTCACACACACGCACTCCCTCTCTCTCACACACACACGCACACTCTCTCTCTCACACGCACAGGCACACGCACACTCTCTCGCACGCGTGCGCTCGCGCTTGAATTGAGCTGATAGACTAAGGACCTTTTTCTCCCGACTCCGCCCGTAATTACGGTCTTGTACATCCAGAATATTCCTCTGTGTGTGTGTGTGTGTGTGTGTGTGTGTGTGTGTGTGTGTGTGTGTGTGTGTGTGTGTGTTGTGTACGTTTGCTCAGTCTGTTTGTGTGTTTGCGGGTGAGATTGTGTTGCTTTTGATTTCTCAGAATATTACTGTATTGAAGATTCCCTACATTCTGGCCGTATTGGATACCTGGCTTGTCCATTCCTCGCCGCCTCGGCTCACTTTTTGGAAGTCTTCCGCTTCTTCTTTGGCACAGCTTCTCTCTTTGGTCCGGAGAACTTTTAAAAAAAGAGGAGAAAAAAGGAAGAACGGTGCATTTCAATTTTTTTGCGACTTTCGCTATTCACGAGCTCGCTCCTGTTTCTTCTCTCGGCCTCCCCTTCTCCTTCTTCCCTTCTCTCTCTCCTCTTTCCCCAGGCGGTTCCTCAGAATGCCTAGAGAAAAGAGAGAAAGAGAGAGAGAGAGAGAGAGAGAGAGAGAGAGAGAGAGAGAGAGAGAGAGAGAGAGAGAGAGAGAGAGAGAGAGAGATTTCCTTCATTGGACTGGAATCTAGAGCCCTTGAGTTGTGGTTGCTGTGCAATTCTCATGTCCACGAAATGCCAAGGGTGAATGTGTTTTCCCCGCCCCCTCCTTCTGTTCTTCTCCCCCCCCCCAACAAAAAAAAAAGAGCGGGGGGGGAGGGGTGTGTGTGGAAACGAAGATTTTAAATTACGAGGTAAAAGATTTATAAGACCAGGTGAACTTGCATGGGTATTGTTGTGGATTAAAAGCTGCTGTGGGTCGCACCCATGGGTGTTGACCGATGTGTAGCTTAGGAGCTCACGCGGTATTTTTTTATTATTTTTTTAATAAATAAAGTGTTCTTCTGTAGGTCTGTAGCACGTTTCAGAACAGAATGTCAAGGGTTATCGACTCCCCACCCCTCCTCCGTTCCCGTTTTTCTTTTTCCGTTTTAATATGGTGGGGGCAATCCCTAAAGTAATGAAAATCTGTACTTAATCAGATAGTCAGCATCGGACACCTGAACCCTTATGGCGATTAGGAAGAGCAGAGCAGGGTGTTTTCTGTAATCATCTCATTCAAATTATAACGCAATCGTACCGTCTTCACCCGAATAGAACGCCCGGTCATTATGGCTGCACGTGGGCTGAAAGCTGCCCCAAATACGGCTATAATGACCCGGCGTTCTATTTGGGTGAAAAGACGGTAGCACGATTATAATGACCGGGTTTCACCCGAATACAACGCCCGGTCATTATGGCTGCACCTGGGCTGAAAGCTGCTCCAAATACGGCTATATTGACCCGGCGTTCTATTCGGGTGAAAAGACGGTAGCACGATTATTAGCAACAAACTTAAGAGAAGTTGATTTCGTGGCTGTGCTACTCCCATGCGAATGCAGTAAAATATAGAAGCATGTGCCCATTACTCCAGCAAACGCACCAAAAAAAAAAAAAAAAAAAAAAAAAAGTATTTTAGATATGGAGTTCCGATATCGTTGGTGTGTGTGGAAAATAGCCATCTCTGTGTAGGATGATTAATAACTTTAGGGGAAAAAAGTATGGAAGATTTAGTCAGTCTGACCATCGGCGTCAGGATAATAATCGTCTTCACCAGATAGCGTTTGTCTTTTCCTGTTCTGTCATTTGAAAATGATTAATCTTTAATCATCGGGTACAGTATAATCAGTGTATTCACTAAGATAGCTCTTTCTTTTCCCTTTTTAGCCCGCTATCATCGAAAATGATTCATCACTGTAATCATTTGGGTCAGTATAATCAGTGTCTTCTCTAAGATGGTTTTTTTTCCCCTTCCCTTTTTTTCCCTGTATCATCGAAATGGATTACGCCTTGCATTCTACAATCATTGAGGTGTGTATAATCAGTGTCTTCCCTGTTGATTGGGCTTATGATGTATGATGAGGTTAAAGGAAAAAAAAGGTGGGAGAAGGTCAGTGACCGAGTGTCCTAATCAGCTGTCCATTTTTTAAATTTTGTGAGCTTTCGGAGCCCCTCGTTTGTTGTCCTTTTCTCCCTCTCTGCCTACGGTTTACCGGGCTGATCGTTTTGGCGATGTATATGCATGTATATCTAGGCTACCAGAGTGGCCCGGGTCCACTTGCCCGGCCGGGCCAAAAAGATATTGTACGCAAGAGGTTCTGAACAGGGGAAGTCTTGTAAGGAAGAAGTTAAAAAATGAATTGATATTTTTTTGTTTCCTTTGTTTGTTTTTTTTTCGCTTTTGCGCTCTGATATCTATGTGACGATATATATATATATGAGTCGGTGAAACTCCGACGAAACAGTTTGCCACAGCCCCTCGTTTGTTGTCCTCTTCTTTCTCTCTGCCTACGGTTTACCGGGCAGTTCTGTTTGTGACGGACGATATATGATATATATATACTTTTAATTAAAAATTTTATTTTAAATTTTGTAAAGAATTTCGATGTGACCCTGAGGCAAAAGTTGTTCAGTTTATTTTTCTGCATAACACAGTTTTTTTTTCCGGACTTCGTGGATTTTTTTTTTTTTTTTTTTGGCTGGGACCTTCCCTGGTCCCGGCACGGCCGGGCCGCCCGGGAAAATAGGGTGACCTGGGCGGCCCGGCTGGTGGCCTAGATGTATATATAAATTGTGTTCAGCCTCCTGATGTGTCGGTGAAACTCCGTCGAAACAGTTTTTGTCACAGCCCCTCCCTCGTTTGTTGTCCTCTTCTCCCTCTTGTCCCTCTCTGCCTACGGTTTACCGGGCGGCTCCTCTGTTTGACTATATATATTGTCAAACAGAGCTGGCCGGTAAACCGTAGGCAGAGAGGGAGGGAGGGAGAAGAGGACAAGAGACGAGGGGCGGTGACAGCCTGTTTAGAATGTATGCCTGCGGCATCTTGATGTATTTATGTGGCACATTTCCTCGTTTGTTGTCCTCTTCTCCCTCTCTGCCTACGGTTCGCCGGGCAGTTCTGTTTAGAGAGAGATTTTTCTGTCTATCGATCTATCTATTTATCTATCTATTTATCTATCTTTCTATCTATCTATCTATCTATAGTATCAATTTATTTATTTGATGTTGCCTTACCTTTTCTACCTGTATCTATATCAATCTCCCTCTCTCTCTCTCTCTCTCTCTCTCTCTCTCTGGGACATGAATAAGGACATGATAAGCATGAGACGCATGGCAATTGTGTATGCATACATACGCATGTATCCATGGGCATATTGTTTATCTTTATACGATATCTATCTATCTATCTCTTTCTCTCTCTCTATTTATGGATGGTATACAAGTGGCGTCTTCAGCTGACTAATTTATATGCTCGGATCGCTCGTGCGGTTTTTTCTTTTGGTCCCATTTTTTGTAAATTCCTTTCGTCGCGATCTTGCTTGTGTGGATACGACTCGTTGTCCGCCCCTATTTTCTCCTCCTCTTGTCACTCCTCATTTAACGTCCATTCCTCCTTTTTTCGTTGTTTCCCTTTTTTCCCCTCTTGTGTTTAGCCTGGCCGAAACGCGTAGGGGAATTTGCGATGAAGTTTTACTGAGAACAGTACATGCGGAGAAGATATGAATTTTTGTTGTTGCGTGTACGAGAAGCAGTCTATGACCGCTGCTTTTTCACTATTTCACTATCTCTGTTGTGTCACTATTCTCCCTTTTTATCCCTCTTGTGTTTGGGAACGGCAAAATGAAAACGGCGGGCTCAATGTTCGGGACTTACCGTACTAACTCTCTCGTAATCATTTTACTGTTGCGATTTACGCCCCTCCGCCTCCCTCCCCNNNCCGCCCCAGGTTTGAGAACCCTTTGTTGCACGTTCCATTACTATTACGACATCTTTTATTATTGGTGTTGGGGAACCAAGCTTGCCGTTGAGGCGTCCCATGGATTAAGCAAACAAGCAAACAAGGGCCCGAGCTTTCGGGCCGTTGAGGCGTCCCGTGGATTAATCAAACAAGCAAACAAGGGTTCCAAAGCTTGTTCCCCGAGTGTAGGACGAAGGTTTCAGGCCTTTGTTTGCTTAATCCAGGCGACGCAGGGGGAGGAAAAGACAGTGGAATCCCGACACCAATAATAAAAAATATCCAACACCAATATAAAAAAATATCGCGTGGTGATGGATTGATCATGACATACCATAAAGATGATGATGGTGATGATGATGATCGTAGATAGTGCTCAGGTGGCGATGATAATTGTAGATGAGGATGGTCATGATGATGATGATGATGATCGTAGATAGTGCTCAGGTGGCGGTGACGATTGTAGACAAGGATGATGATGATGATGATGGTGGTGGTGGTGATGATGATGATGATAGTGATGGTGGTGGTGGTGATGACGATGATGACGATAATGATCATTGTATATGGTGATGGTGGTGATGGTGATGATGATGATAAGACGATGATGATGATGTGAGATAGTGATGGCGATGATGATAATGATCTTTATTATGATGATGGTGGTGATGATGTTGGCTATGATGATATGGAGGTGATTATGATGATGAGAGGATGGCGATTATGAGGGAGGACTACGATGGGGTTAAGTGATGATGGTAATGATGGGGATCATGACGAGGATTATGATGAGGATAATGATGAGGATAATGATGAGGGTAATGATGAGGATAATGATGGGGATGATGATGGGGATGATGTTGAAGAGGAGAAGGAGGCGGCGTAACTTTCTCCTGAGAGGGTAAGAATGGTGTACATTCATCGCACGTGTTGCACAGTTAAGCAAGATCTGTACCCTTTCAGATTCGTAATGTGGCTGGCCATCCTATTTATAGTAATAGGTATGTCTGCTCTTCTTGCCGCATGATGATGATGATGATGATGAAGACGGTGGTGGTGATGAAGAATGCTGCCGTCTTCCCCTGAGCAGAACGCGCCGTCAACATGTGTCCGTATTCGGCCGGAATTACAGCTTGTATACATTTACGGTGGTGGTGATTGTCGTCGCTATTGCCGTCTATCGAAAGCAATGCACCACGTCGTAGCAAAGAGGATTGGATTAAGACCCTGAATCTGGGCGTATCTTAGGCAGAAATGCAGAACAGCAGATCAAACCCGATTTTATGCACCAACCCACGAACACATCCAGATTCGGGCGTTCAGTGGCAGTGTTGACGTCGCCCTAGGTAGTGCGAGCATGCCTCGCTAAGCGGGTACACCATCAAACAGGGCCTACTGAGTTGAGGCTTACCGTCTTCATCCGAATAGAACGCCTGGTCATTTTTATGGCTCTGCTTTTGGGGCAGCTTTCAGTCCAGATGCAGCAATAATGACCGGGCTTTCTATTCGGATAAAGACGGTAGCGAGGTACACTTGCCTCACGATAAGGTTTTCAGATAAAATCTAAATTGACCCTTTTTAATAGTTTTTATCCTAATATAAGGTTAATTTGATTTGATTAAATTTATTATTTAATTTACTATATTTATTTGAATTTTAAACCGGATAAGATTCAGAAGAAAGCTATGTTGACCCTTTTTATCCTCCTGGCTCTCCTGTCGCCAGGCGGGTACACATTATTACGAAAGTGGCTTTTTTTTTTTTTTTTCTTCTGCCCCACCCTCCAAAAAGGGGAGGTAGGCTCTCCCCAAAAAGGAAAGAAAAGAGATGGCAGGCTTTAATATCATTTAAGCTGCAAACGATGGATCTTCTTTGATAAAAAAAAAAAAAAACCATTTAAACACAAGCCCTGGTATAGTGGAGCTATATCGGACCGGAAACATTACTTGTGTACATTCGTGATTAGGGGGTGTTTCTTGCCTGTATTTGGGGTAACTCCCGGTCTAGATACAGCGGTAATGACGTACGTTCTATTCGGGGGAAGATGGTCGTGGTTGGCCAAGGGAGGCGCTACATTTTTATTGCCCCCCCCGCAAAGTGAGGCGCTTCTCTCTCACTCTCTCTCGCGCGCGCGCGTGAGAGAGAGAGAGAGAGAGAGAGAGAGAGATTTGTGTATATGGGCTTGTTCTGCTTTTGGTGGATAAGGTAGACGGTAGTTTATTGGAGGGAAAAAAGGAAAAAAAAGAAAAAAAGAAAGTTAAGTTTATTTAAAGTAAGTGGCTCGTAGCTGAATCGTAAACGCCACAATCCACCGCTTACCAAACTTGCTAAATGAAAATGAATCTTCCTGTAGAACATGGAAAGATACACGGCCATCATTTTTTGTCTTTTCTGCATGTGCTGACTGGTGGAGCAAGATCCTAATTGGTAAAATACATTACGGCCCTCGTTCCACTGCACAGCTTTCAACCAGTATCTGGTCCGCACCGTAGCCAAGATACATTCCGATTGATCCGACATGTTGAATATTCATTCGAATTTTGTGTAGTTGAGCGAGGCCCTATGAGCTCAAATCCGGATGGATACAGACCGTAATGTTAGGGTCCACTTGCCTGTTTTAGGAAAAAAAATAAAAATAAACACGAAGAGTAGTTACGTCTGAAAAGCTGGCACACAGTTGGCTGACCGGTACAAAAGGGCTCTCTGCGGTGACAGGCTGACGCGTTTGAAGTGGTTCGGGGACAGTTGGTGCACTGGGGACCTGTTGGCCCTGATCACAGACCAGGGGCGGCTGGTAGTCTCCCCTTGGCTCGATAGGTAATCAGGTAGGGAGAAGATAGGTAATCAGGCAGGGAGGAGGGAGTAGGACGAACTTGGGCACTTGGTTCGTCCGCTTGGCTCGATAAGGAATCAGGTAGGGAGTAGATAGGTAATCAGGTAGGGAGTAGATAGGGAGGAGGGAGTAGGACGGACTTGGGCACTTGGTTCGTCCGCTTGGCTATGGGGTTACCGGAACCGACGTTCGAACCAGCCGTTGAAGGCCGGGATTCAGGCCAGTGGTAGGCCTGTGTATTTGGATAGGCTAGTTAAGGTAGGCTGGTAGAGAGGGTAGCTTAGGGTAAGTAGGGGTTCGTTATCTCATCAGGAGCTGGTCTGGTTAAACCACCAGTACTTGGCTGATTAGGCCTGTGTATTTGGATAGGCTAGTTTAGGTAGGCTGGTAGAGAGGGTAGCTTAGGGTAAGTAGGGGCTCGTGATCTCATCAGGAGCTGGTCTGGTTAAACCACCAGTACCTACCGCATTTTTCGTACCCCCCGCCTTCGAATGAATTTGGACCGGAGGGGCAGGCCGATTTGGCTTCTGAGTTAACAGCCGCCCCAACGGGTAGGTACTGGTGGTTCTTGAGTTATCATTGTGGATTTCTCTTGCTGAGACAGGAGACACGAAAGTGGGTAGGAGGGTGGTTAGTGCTATTGGGGTCCCGGAACTGACGTTCCAACCACCGGCCGTTGAAGGTCGGATTCAGTCCGGTGGTAGGCCTGTGTATTTGCATAGGCTAGTTTAGGTAGGCTGGTAAAGAGGGTAGCTTAGGGTAAGTAGGGGTTCGTTAACTCATTAGGAGCCGGTCTGGTTAAGTTGAGCTATCGTTGTGGATTTCTCTTGCTGAGTTACAGTAGGATGTAAGTGGATGTTTTTGGTCAATTTTGTTGCAGTGGTTTTCACTGAATAAGCGAAACTGGCTAATGCTGCCAGGATAACTCCGGGTTGATTTTTTTTTTATTTTTTATTTTATTTTTATTTTTTTTTTGAACTCCGGATCGAATTGTGGAGTCCCTGACTCCGAATTGCATTGTTTTTAATATGAATTGATTTTTGTTGTTTCCAAAAAAAGGTGCTCATTCATTACTCATTAAGAAAAAGGGGGGGTGGGCACCCACATAAAGAACGGAGCTGGGGATCATTACCCAGATTTGCTTTTTAAGAGACCCGAATGGGACTCCGAAAGAAGAAGGCACCTGAAACCCACAACAACTCCACTCCATCCCAAGGCCCTCATTCCTCCTATACCCTCCTACATCTATTCTGATCTGCCTCTAATCTCTCAGGCAAGACAGCTCACACTATCACCTTCGCTGCCCGCCATGTTACTCGTCTCCCACCTATACCACGAATGATTAAACCACCAGTACCTTTTCGATATGTAGGGCAGTATTGGATGCCCGAAACGATAAAAAGGCCCCCCGATTGGATTTATCAATGGCGGCCCTCTCCCGCTTGGCTACTGCGTTACCCGGCTTAGATTTCCAGTGGGTAAAGGTTCTGGTGGTCTAAACCACTAGTACTTGGGTCAGGTGTTGGCCGTGGAAAGAAAAAAGAAGTAGAAATGTTTCTTGTCGGATGCATTTGGGTGCTTCTGTAGTGGCCCGTACATTTCCTAAAATCGTGGCTTGCACATGGGCACGAATTTAGGAAGTACTTGTGGCTCAAGTACCCAACCAACTAATTCGGATGCTAACCTACTCTAGCCCTACCCCCCCCCCCCCCCCCCCCCCCCCCCCCCCCCCCCCCCCACCCCCCCCCCATATCCCCCCCCCCCACCCCCCCCCCCCCCCCCACCCAAAGGGCTCCGAGCCCCTTAACTCCCATGTCTATTCGCAGAGCTTAATGCAGCCCCCCAAGCCTAGAGTTGCTCAGCATCTGCACTGTCACCTCTGATTACCCAGGTTTAGCTTGGGTGACTGAAGCCCTCCTGCGGGCCGAATCAACTGAGGGGCCAGGTATGACCCAGTAACTACCCACCATCTGAGTCCCCGACTCCAGACTGTCTCCCTGAGCTCCCGCTCCCAACCTTCCCCCTATCCATGGGACAGCCAGGGAGTCAGGATCAGCTTACCGTCCAATGTGACCACCAACAAGCGATTCCCCCTTGCCCAAGTGAAGAGGAACCACCACAGAACCTTCGGAGAGCGACCCCTATCTGCCTTTCTGACCCAGTCTGCACAGACCATGGTACGGAAGAGGAGTTTCACATTCTTGTTAATGGCGTTGTCTGAGGCACCCTCGTCCCTGAAAAGGGTATTGTTCCTGTCATCCCACCGCGTCCGTGCTTACCGGATGGCTTGGGCCATGTAGCCCCAGCCACTCTTTGCGAAAAACCGAGGTGGGAGAGTCCCAGTAAGCACCCAAGTGTGGTTCCTCTCCAACGCTGAGATCAGCTGCTGCCAGTGACTCCGCCCACCACCGCCATATCCGTTCGGAAGCTGGGTAAAATCCCAAACAAGGTGGAGGAGAGTTTCCTCCTGCCCATTACCACAGCGTTTGCATGTTGATTGGATGTGCAGTGCCTTTTTTGTACAAGCCATTCGGCGGCGGGAATTGCTGAATGTGAGCAGGGATAATTTCGTCCACTGAGCTGGTAACGCAAGTTTCCAGGTGCTCTTTCTCTGATATCTGACGAATGCTGGCTGGGAGCCTGTAATGCCTTTTCCCCAGTTTTGTGTCGTAGTGGACCGGGTTTCTGGAGTGTCCCTGATGAGATAGCCAGGTCCCGAGTGCCGCCTTGTACCAGCAAAGAACCCCTGCGGCCGTTGACTTCGGCTGATTGGGTAACAAGAACAAGAGTCCTTCGGGCCATACGTTAAAATTGAAACAATACAGACAAGATTAGCATGGCCCCTGCGCAAGGATGGCCACATGCGTAAATCGAGAAATGGTACCCCCCCCTGCGAAAAAAAAAAGTGAATAGACGACAGAGGCCAATGTGTTTGGATTGCCACCTCCTGGACCTGAACTAGTTTCTTAGCCTCCCCCGGCACCAAGCGCACCGACCACCGAATCGCCGTCCACGTGTCTTCGTCTAATCGGGCCTCTAGTTTGAAAGCTGTGGTAATTGGCAAACCTGCGTCCGCATCCTTGAACCAGGCTCCCTCTATGAGACTCTCGAGTCTTCTCTCAGAAGAGCCAGCCACTCTGCAGGGATGACCAAAATCAACGCTTGCAGCTTCTCAGCTACGTCGTGGAGATTGGCCCACCTCCGATTCTGTTCTCCAGTCTAATGCCTGGTCTGACCAAGTGTCTTGGATCGAGGACACTCCTCTTTCCACCCACTTCCTGCCAAACTCGCCTGGCTGGGCCAGTGTGGTGAAAGGGCTACATGATGTTTGCAGGCCCCTTCTTTCTGTCTTGGTACCGCTGAAGACTGTGGTCTCAGCTTTCTCCATGCAACCCACCATGCCATCCCGATGGCAGAGCTGGGATGACGATTGTGGAAAAAGCTTCCGATTGGAGACACGTCCAGACATCTTCCTGTCTGGTTAGCTGGAGTTCTTGTTGTAAAATGTACTATGCAATGTCCAACCAGCTTCTCCGTTCAGTCTGCACACTGGCTTTCTGAATCCATTTGCCCAGCAACGCCAGGCTCTGTTTAGCTGGATCGATCAGGCCTAGTCCTCCCTCCGTCTTGGACTGGGTAACTTTGTTCTACGCCACCTTGGTAAGGAATCCTTCCTGATCCTCCCCCCCTGGTTTCCACAGATACCTGGCTGCCAGGGCTCAAATCTGTTGCAGAGCACATCGAGATATGAGGATGGCCGCCGCAGTGTGCCAGATTAGTGCAAAAACAGAGGCTGAAATCACGCAGGCTCTCCCGAGGAGTGATAAGCCCATTGCAGATATGCATCTTTTCACTCTTGCTTCTACTCTCGCCGAGAGAATGGCGTCCTGTGCGCGGCGACTGTTGGTCAACTGTGCCTGATTAGCGCAAAAACAGAGGCTGAAATCACTCAGGTTCTCCTGAAGAGTGATAAGCCCATTTGCAGATCTGCAACTTTTCACTCTTGTTTCTACCCTCGCCGAGAGAATGGCGCCCTGTGCGGGGCGTCTGTTGGTCTAGGAGACTTGCACCCCAAGGTACCGCTCCAATTCTCCCTCTTTAGTGTGCGCTTTTTTTTTACCATAGTCTTGGGGGAGAAAGTAGGTGGATTTGTACCAGCTGACCTTCGCTGCCATGACCAGCAACATCAGTCCAAAATCTCTTTTGCTGCGTTCACAGAAACATCAGTGGCTTCCATGACCAGCAACTGGTCATCTGCTATTGCCCCTGTTGTGACTTCCAGCCCTTCCCTTAGCTGGAGTCCTTCGATCACTGGCGATGCTCTGATTTGGCACCACACAGTTCTTTTGGGCCTCGCTTCAGTACTTTCCACATGCAGAACAGACAAAATATTGTGATGTATCGTTCCATGTTCTAGCAGAAGATTTCATTCTCATTTTGCACATTTGTGCAGCGAGGCTCATAGCCTCAGTTCGGTCCATGTGCAGTTACCGACTTCCCTCGAATAGAACACATACATGTTATTAGTCGTTACAGGTCTATAGAGCTTCAACACTAATCACAAAATGAAAAAAATAAACGAGCGTATCTTCCCGCAATGGGGCCTCGCTGTGCTACTCTCCAAATGAATGTTTAAATGGCGAGTGTATTCTCAGCCATAAGGTCGAAGGATACACTCACTACTTTTGTTTTCTCTTTATTTTTATTTACTTGTGTGTGTTTTTTTTTTTGTTGTTGTTTCTTTGGCGAGTTTTGGATCGATGCGCACTATAGGGAAAATGATTGTGGCTGCCCGACACAACATTTTAAAATTCTTAAGGAATGTGGACAGCAACTTGATCCATATATTCGGACATGTAACACATTTTGTGTATCGAACGAACAACAGATCCAGATACATGCAGAATGCTCTGCAGTGTAGTGAGGCCCAATGATTAGGAATTACCAGAGTGGATGGGGGTGCGAAGACCAAGGGCATACTCCCACCAGCACTCGATGTTAGTTGAATCTTTTACTTAACTACTACTAGATTCAGTGGCGATGGTGTGAGTATGCCCTAAGGTGTTTAGACCCGTACTTGTCCTAACACTTTACTGGATGTGTCTGGTGGTTATTACGATCCCTAACAGCTCAGTCATAAAAGTCCTAGTGTTAGTATGCCGTGAGATGGGAGGGAAGTTGGTAGTGTTTGGACTTCAACCCCCCCCCCTCCCCCCCCCCGGGCCCCTGAGAAAAAGAGAGCGAGTTTAGACGCGTACTTGTCCTAACACTTTACTGGATGTGTCTGGTGGTTATTATGACCCGTAAAGCATGTATATGGCCGCATTTACAGCCAGAGCTCAGTCATAAAAGTCCTAGTGTTGGTATGCCGTGAGATGGGAGGGAAGCTGCTAGTGTTTGGACTTTTCCCTCCCCCCCCCTCCAAGAGAAAAAGAGAGGAGTCTATGTACTGTAACCAGGACAGGAGCCCGGGGATGAGGTCCTGCTAGCACAGAGGATTGGATGTAATGCCTGAATCTGGATGTGATCGCGGAGAGATGCAGCAAGGAGGCACCTCTTCACGAACACGTCCGGATTCAGGTGTAGAAGCCAATCCTCTTTGCTAGTGGGACGACGCCTCGGTAATTCTCACAAACAAGTTTTTAAACTTAAACCATTAGTACCTTCAAGCTTGTTTTTGCCGACCCTGAATTTCATTGCGCACCGAGCTTTGCCGAGCCTGGGTCCCATTGTATTTTCTTTTCTGGTACTCGTCGGAAAAAAAAAACCAAAAAAAAACAACGAAAGAAACGGAGAAAAGCAACGACGTAAGGGACGTGAAAGCAGCTGTATGTCCTTTGGGACATCCGTTAAAATTGGAACGATACAGAGAAGATTAGCATGGCCCCGGCGCAAGGATGACACACATAAATCGAGAAATGGTCCAAATTGTTTATTAAAAAAAAAAAAAAGCAGCTGTATACAGAACATTGGGTACATGTGAGCGTATGCTCTGACAAAGGGCATTACTGCCCTCAGCAAAACACGGCAATAGGAAACAAAAAAAAGAAAAGAAGGAAAAAAAGCCAAAAGGTCTTTGGCCGTGAAAGCAGCTGGATACAGAACATCGGGCACAAGTGAGAATATGCCCTCCCAATGGGCGTTACAGCCCTCAGCAAAACACGGCTGTACGGGAAAAAAAAATCAAAATCGGCAACAACTCTTTCGACGTAAAAGCAGCTGGATACAGAATCTTGAGTACATGCGAGAGTGCCCGGTTGGTTGCACGTGTCAGCTGTCAGCTGTCTGTGGAAAGCGCCCTGCCTCGTTGGCAGGGCACTAAAACTGAATTACAAGGGGGGGAAAAACACAGAAAACAAAAAACGAAACTATCGACGATTCTGGGCAGATGCATTCTTGGAGGCAATACTGTGAGCACACCTCCTTTGTGCCTTTCCCCGACGTCCTACCTTTCAACCCTGCAGTTTCTTTTTTTTCCCTTCTTTTTTCTCCAGTCGGGCCCACAAGGCCCAAATGTTTTCTTTTTGCCAACCCTCGCCCGGACCCCCGAACTTTTTTTGAGGTCATTTTCCCGAATGGGACTACAGCTTGGAAAGGTAGTGGTGGTTTAACGGTCCGGGCATTTCCGGACCTGCTTACCGGCCCGGATTGTCCGGAACGGTACATGTCTAGAGGATGTGTCCGGAAGTCCAGACGTCCGGACCCGACCGGACATGCGTCCAGTCCCCGGACACGAGCCGGCGTAGCCATGGTAGAAAGTTACACCTAGTCAATTTAAATGAAATTGACCACCTAAAGAACCGTTGAGTACACTTGATTGCAGATATGCTACAAAGCCAAGTAAGAATTGCACTTAATCGACTAAAACGAATGATAGATGAAGTAATGCGGGGAACAAATAAAAGAAAAAATCTACCAAATCCTCAAAGCCTAGTAACCCCAGCCTAGTAACCCCTAAACCATTAGTAGCTACTTTTCAAGAAATTTTTGGATCTCATCCTCTTTGTCAGTTTATGGATCAAACTAACCCTCTGGCAGAGATTTTACTCATAAAAGAAGGATAAGCTCATTAGGGCCTGGAGGATTAACTAAAAAAACTGCTACTTTTTCACATTCTGTGAGTGTGCCCGAATCACAGATGGCCATGTTGAGGGCTTTCCAGGAAACACAAAATCAGTAGCCTGCCCCCCTGCCATACTGATTTTGACGGTTTTCTTTTTCCATAACTGCTGCTGACCAAGGTTGGCTAGCTGGGGCTGGGGAAAACAAGACGCTCAGCAATAATAGTGCTTCGACCACCAGTACTTTTGACCCGTCCCTTCCAGAGGTTCGAAACACGTGCGCGCCTGAGAAAAACGAAGTGGCACAGGCCTTCTTTTGGGTGGTGTCGCCGGCCATTTTGCTCTGCTGGGCCGACTGCAAAACTTGTGGCGGCATGCGTGCTGCGTCGGAGAAAAATGGATGGGAAATGTACCGGAGGTTTCAGGGACACAGTCGCTTAAACCACCGACGACTCCCATGCTATTTTAAGTTTTAAGTTTTAACGGTCTAGTACTCTTTTTCAACGGAAAGGTTTCGTCCTGCGGTGGGTACTGCATCAGAAAGGTTGGGGTCTGTGGCTGTGTAGCAGCAGGGAGAGAGAAAATGTGTTCTTTTGGTGGTGTATCTTTTTTTTTTTTTTTTTTTTTTTTTCGCCTTGCAGAAGTTCGTTCTTTGTTTTATAAAATATTTTTTTTCCTGAAAGCTTAGTGTTCAATCTATGTCCCGGAAAATTTTCGGATTTTTTTGTCAGAAAGCTCTCAGCACGGAAACTCTCCAAAGTCGGGCCACTCAACATTTTGCAGAAAGCCACAACTGCCTGTTGCCTAGCCTCTACCCGCCCACCCTGCGGCCTACTGCGAGTGCAGTGTTGCACATTTCTTAGGCCTCGGGGCCTCGGGGCTAGTGTTGGCTTAACGGCCTTTTCCCTTGTTTTTATTTTTGGAAGGCCTCAAGGCTAGTGTTGGCTTATCGGCCTTTTCCCTTGTTTTTATTTTTGGAATTTGCACCGTTTCTCAACTTTTGGACGTTTTGCCAATGTTTTTCAGAGTGGGCCATGCTTTACCATTCTTCTTCTCTGTACTGTTCCAATTTTAGCGGAGATACAGAAGTATAGCCTGCCTCTTTTTTTCTTTGTTATAGAGTCCCTTTTTTCCTACTTTGTTGTACTCTTGGACTCTGTGGCTTTGTGGGCATTACATCGCCTTCAGCTGCGTTATTGGGAGGGAAGCTGGGGGGAAAAAGTGCCCCCCCCCCCCGACTAGAAAAGGGTTGTGGAACTGCTGAAGGGCATGTCCTGGCTCTGTTAGCAGGACTCCGCTAATGATTGATATTAGGGAAGAGGGTTTCGCAGATTCAGGGAGCACGGCCTGAAAGTAATGTCCTTATGCAGTTAGTCATACATGGGCATCTTTTTCTTGTCGTGCGGAGACTTTTGTGACCTTGCTCAGGATTACCAATTTTAGAAACCGCCCCCTTGCCTCCCGAAAACCTGCCCTTACCATGAAAACCGGAGAAGTGCCCGATTGCTCAAGGGTGGCGTACCCAGTCGCATCGCTGTCTCATGTGGGGCCCAGATTGCATCTGCATTTTTTTTTTTTTTTTAACCTACGCTACATTCTTCTCTCAAATGTACCTCACACTACCAAACTATATGACTAAACCTGCAGAGAAGGAACTACAACCCAGGCATCAATCTAACCCCCAGGGCAAGCCTCTATCTAGCCCCCCCCCCCCAGCAAGGGATGGCAGGACCTACCAAGACCAACCAGGGGGGTCAAGCCAAATATCTTAGCTGGTGAACACCAAGCACACCACAGGCAGCCGTGGGGAAATTGAACCCACGACCTCGTGAATGCCATTTGCGTGTGAAACCGTCTGAGCTAGGCCTCTGGCCCTTGCATCTGCCTGCCTTATTTGCCCACCTCCTTACTTTATTTCTTTCCTCTTCTTTTCAGGAGACGAAGAATGTCTGACTCACTCTGAACCGGTTATTTGTGTAGGATTGCATCAGTACTATTCTTTCTTTGTGAAGATATGGACAGAGGTATGGAGGCAACAAAGATTGAATGCTTTGCTGCTGCCTGTTTATTTGCCCGTTGTATGTTTCTGAGCCATATTTCTCATTGTGGCATGCATGCAGCCGCAAGTTTCAGGGGTCGGCCTACCAGGGCAAATGGCTGGCGGCGCCAGCCAAAAGAAGGCCTGTGCCTGTTCGTTTTTTCTTTTTTTTTAAGGCGTGCAATGTGTTTTGAAGCTCGGCAAGGGAAGGGCCAAAAGTACTGGTGGTTTAAAGGATACAGGCTTCCCCCCCCGAAACCGGATGGTGCCCCGCCCACTTGGCTTGTAGACTAAGGGGTGCTCGGCTTGTGGGTCCAGGTCCATATCTGAGGTGATGCAATTTCTCAGCTGCAGCAATCCTCAGGCAGATCCTGGGAACAGAGTTATATACCTGAGCTCATACTTGTTCAGTATTTAAAAACACAGTACTCCAGTGTTTCCAGGTCTGATGCTGGTTTATATTGCGGGTGAGGTCAGGTCAGCCTTCTGCAGCCAACTAATCTAGTGACCCTCAGTTGGTTCAAGTTGCGAATCAGTCCTGTTGACAGCTTGGCAGTGCGGACGCGGGTGAAAATGAAGGTTGGGCAAAATAGGCTCAGGCGTGCTGGCGTTTTCTTGTTGAAGTATTTTTTCCCTCTGTGCTCGCCTTCCTGTAGCTGGTTCATCCATGCTATCTGCATGCTCTCCGTGTCCCCCCTCCCCTTAAAACTCCGCTGCAGTGTCAACATCATCTTCCTTCCCTTGCCTTCAGAGTGTTGGATACCTAATACGTATGTATAGGAGTAATGGTATGTAAACATTCGGAGTGTTGGATACCTAATACGTATGTATAGGAGGATTAATGGGATGTAAACATTTGGAGTGTCGAATACCTAATACGTATGTATAGGAGTAGTAATGGGATGTAAACATTCGGAGTGTCGGATACCTAATACGTATGTATAGGAGTAGTAATGGGATGTAAACAGGCCGTGTGCCTGTTAAAGAACGAGCCGGCAACTCGTTCACAGTGGCTTGGATAAAGGAAATTGATAATTATCCGCTGGCGCCACAATGAAAAGTCTTTTAGAGATCTTTTTGGATCTGAACCCTGATTTTTGTGTGAGCGCTCATCCGTGCCCCCCCGCCCGCCCCCGCCCCCAGCTTCCTTGGGTGCAATGTAGTGTCAACATCTTCGTCTCTGTCTTGCTTTTGGACTCTTAGGATAGACACATATACGAGAAGGGATGTAACGAGGAGGCTGAAATGCAATTAGAAGGGTAAAGAGGACACCTCCAGCCTGGCTTAACGGGGAAAATTTGATGGCCAATGTTAATAGCTAGACCTTTCTGCTAAGCTCAAGCGTAGTATCTGTTCTGATGAGTTTCAAAAGAAAAACAAAGCGAAAAAGGAACTGAAGATCACAGATGTCAAATTTGTACTCGCGGATACAGGTGCAGTGCAGTTGGCGCTGGCTCGTAAACTACCTGTTCAGTGGGGCCTATTGAGGTGAATCTGATCCTTGGCCGTCCCAGCCTCAATGTTCAGGCCTACCGACTTGCAGTGAGGAGGGGCGACTACATCTCGTGTTCAATTTGCAATTTTGCACCCTTTTGGTTCTTGGTTTGCAGACATATTTCTAAAGTTTCCCCTGAGATGGTGGAACCTTCCCATGGTCTGTGATTTGGATAAAAAGGAGGTGAGAATAAAAAATAGGGAAAGTTGGGGCACTCGACCCTTGTGCACCCCCCCAATACCCCCCGTGTGCCTGGTGGGACGAACCTGCTGAATCTTGCTGTGGCGTCCACGTTCACTGATGGCAGTTTTGCTACTGTCTTCACCAGAATAGAATGGAAAGCATGGTCATTATTCCTGTATTGTGGCAAATTTTCAGTCCAGATACAGCGATCATGACCTTGCGCTCTGCCAGTGGGCCCTGGCGCTTCAGAATATTTCCTGACGCCACTTGGCCAGGTAATCTATTATGCCGTGTCCTCTTTGAATATCTTCTGTGAATAGGAACACGCCACGAGCGCGGTTCCACTAACAAAGAGGATTGGATTGAATGCCGGAATCTGGGCGTGTTTGTGGAGAGGTGCATGAAATCGAGATTGAACTGCTTTTCTGCATCTCTGCATATAATACGTCCAGATTCAGAGACTTCATCCAATCCTTTTTTGCTAGTGGGACCTCGCCCCAGGAGCGCGGTTCCACTAGCAGATGAGTACGACTGAGTTATATCTGTGCAGCCTTTGGGTGACAGAATTTACAGAAAACCGAAAAGGCAATTCGAAATATAAAATAACGAAAAAGTTCAAAAAATAAATCAAAAGAATGTCTTTTTATCCCTATCTGGCATGCTGTTTGGACAGGGAAAAAAAAGAAAAAAGAACCGGCAAATCTAGCCCTTTTTTTTTTTGGTGTGAAACACAGAAGTTTCTCCCTCTTTTTTTTTTTTTTTTTTTTTCCTTTGCATGACATCTTTTGAAACTTTTTAAGATAGAATTTTCAGTATTCTACCTCACAGTTCTCGACCGTACTTATGGGGGCAGGAGAAAATGGTGAGGCCCAACACAAATAATAAAAAAAGGAACAAAAGAATCAAGCAATGCTGTCCTTCGGGACATCCGTTAAAATTGGAACGATGCAGAGAAGATTAGCATGGCCCCTGCGCAAGGATGGCATGCATAAATCGAGAAATGGTCCAAAAAAAACAAGAAAAAAAAAGAATCAAGCAATGGAGGGAGGTTCCCCTCTCTCCTGCAGCTTAGATTACACAAACAATAATCTGAAGCACAACGCCCACTGGGTGTTAGATGCGTCCACGTCCACGACCTTGCTGCGGTCACACGTGATTGCTGGTGATATTTAATTCCTTGCACGAGTGCCGTTCCACTAGCACTAGGATATTACTTAACTCTACCTGTGCGGCAGGTGTGTGACTCACGTATAAAAATTACGAAAGCATTTGAAAACTGGGAAAGAATGTGAAAGAAAAACAAAAAATTGGCTGTTTGTTGTTTTTGGGAAGCTTGCTGAAGTGGCTGTTTTTCTGGCGCATGCAGGCCGAGCCTATCAAACACAACAACATGGCCCTTTCTTCAGAATGACTCAGTTTTAAGTGTTGTGTTCTGTTTTTTTTCTTGCCTTTCTTTCGAAATAGTACTTTGACTAGGTAAAGTAGTTGTAAATTAGGTAGTTATTGCCGCCATGTGGTCATACGCGAACTGAAATGGGCAGGCTTGACCGGGTTTCCGTCAAAATCTAGACTGTTTTCAGTGTATTGGTTTCCTTTTTTTTTTCAATTTCGACAACCCCCCTGGGTTTTCTGTTATAAAAAAAAAAGGAAAACCAAGAGTATTGTAGAAGCTTCTTGGAGAAGTATCTGACCTTTAGTGAACCGATATGGACAGGTGTTCTAGTAGGTTGGACGGACTATCTGTGCACTGCATCAAGCCACGACACAATTTAGACTGCCGAACACAGAAATTGGCGGGGCCCATGGAAAATCGTCCGTCCTGCTCGCACCTGCGTTCTGTGTGCATCATGTGCCCTCACCTACCTGATTTCACCTCTGCTTGCTGTCCCCTTCCTGCTCTCGCCTGCTTGTCGCTCTCACTTGCGTTCTGCTCTCACTTACGCGTGCTG
>BFEA01000655.1:489546-508183 GCA_003427395.1 Chara braunii
TTGGAGGTTTGACAAAGGGAGTTGCTTGTCAAACCACCGGTACACCCAGGCCTGGTGGCGCTGCACTGCGCGCCAAGCTTCACTGAACCGCCAGCGACTCTTTTTTCTTTTTTGGCTGACACCGCCAGCCATTGTGGTCTGGTAGCCCCGAGCCTCCGAAATTTAAGGAGTAAGCGGGAAGAAGTCTTCCAAGGCTGAGGCCGTGTACTGGCGGTTTAATTGGGAACTAACATGTCCTATGCTAATCGACGTTTTTAGTGCAGACATYCATTTATCCTGCTTGCTTTAGAGACCCCTAACCTGCCCTTACACTTGTGCATGCGTGCGTGTTATGTCCCTGATTGAAAACGAATCCAGGATGGTATTCACACGTTCTCATACACATGCACGCACGATGACAAGTAGACTCCGTGAGAGCAATCCACACCAAACCAGTTGATAAGAACAAACAGCAGAAGCTCACAAAACCGAAATGGGAACTGGTCCTAATCAATTCTTATTAATACCGTCTCTCCCCAACTCGATCAGCAGCACAAAATTCCCAGGATCCCAACCACGTTATCAATATCCCTGAACCAATTACTTGCGAAATTTCAACAAACAAGGGAGACTTCTTCTTCTTCTTCTCAAACTCGAGCTCTTAGCTACGGCGCACGTGTACGCCCAACCTATGAATCTCACCAAGCACCACACACCCTCCTGAGCCCAACACGCCACTCTGCCTCAACCACGATGCTCACTGCAGATGAAGAATCCGCTCAACAGGGGAGCACGGGTTCCAGGATGAAGAAGAAGAACACCAACTTGATGAAGAAGAAGATGGCTGCCACTTCGACAAACACTTTGAAGAAGAGTTTTGATGCTGCCTATCGAGGATGTGCCTTACAGCGCTTAGGGCCTGATGCCCAGCGCTGGCTGTCAGCAAGCAGAATGGCCCAGCTATGGCCGTCAACTTTCCACCAAGGCTGAAGACCAAGCCCTCCACGCGACAGGATTTCATGCGACCTCCTCTTTTCCCAACGTGAAAAGAAGAATCAGCCAAAGGACCAGAAACTCCCTCATCGCCCGCCCTCTTGTTCCCCTCGACACTACAGGATTCGACAGGCTACATACAGCCTAAGACTGACAACCTACTGCCTAGGACCGGATCTAGACTGAAAACAGGAAAGAAGGGAGAAGCAGCAAACAAAAGCAACGTGGGCCTAAACCTAGCACAATTGCAGAAAAGTCCCTCTGAAGGGCAGGACAAGGGATCAAACCCTGGAGAGATCAAATCTACACAAGAGTTAGAAAACTAACTAACTAAGAGACAGGTCCAGGGATCAAGCCCCGAAGTCCTCAACCGAAGGAAACTACCACAGTGGTTAGTGTACAGCCCGCTGGATACTGCAATTCAGTGCATAAGCATGAGCCCACTAGCGCTGTGTATGTTCTGCTTGCTGTTATACATCCATTCTAGGGGAGAGGGAAGCTAATACCTGTCAATCATGTCAACAATCAAGTGTAAAGCTTGTACCTTAAACTGGTAATTCCGTGTGGCTCTTTCCAGAGAGTAGCATGGTGAATTAAGAAAAGTGACGTTTCCATGCTCGAGTGTTCGTTTTTTGCTTTCTTCGAAACTACACTATATTCTTCTCCCTAATTCTTTCATCTCTCGCTACCTACCTAACACGACTCCTAAGGCTACACATAGGGCACCCCTTCAAGCTTACCTATCTACCTCGCTTGGTGCATTGGTCTTGCTTGGCCTTTGTTCTCTATTTTTGTTTACATAAAGTCCCGTGTTGTTTTGTTTTGGTTTTAGATTTCGATTTGGTGTCCCACGTTGTTGGTCTTTTTTTTTCTTTCTGATGCATCATTTACCGTTTTTCAAGTTTCTTCTTGTCAACAAATGGGAGCATTGACTTAGGAGCTGGAAACCAGGTCCAGCGTCCTTTACATCATTAATATCCACACCACACGCTTCCCTCCATTATGGTCAAGCCTCAAGGAACCGTGCGATGCCGGCACTGATTGCTTGGCCTTCCATTGGAGTCCCATGTTGTCGTTGAATCCTTCATATGATATCTTAAACTGGGAGACCGAAGAAAGCAACTCGTCACGAGCTGCTGTCAAAGTGACAGATTGCCAGCTTGAGCTGGAGCTGAGGTGTTGGGTCATTGTGCCCCTTGAGAAGTATTTGCACACCTTATATGCACACCGCTTTCAGACATGTGCACAGGAGTTGAATAGTGCTCGAGTGGTCACAGTGGCACAGGATGGATGTGAGTTGAGGTCTTTGGTGATTGCACTGTAGGCTGGGAGTTCTTTTAGCGTTTGGTTTATCAGTCGCTTTATCTCTGGGGCTATCACGTAGTGATTACAGTCCAGGGGCGCATCTCGCTAGGCTGTGTTTTAGTGTTTGACTTGGTAATGGATTGTTGGGCCCGTCTCAGTTCTCAGCTGATTTGATGGTCAATCAGCCTTGTCCCCTACAGTTTACATACACTGTTTCCCCTCAGCAGGTCCCCCAAGCGGGCCTTGCATATGGCCCACTTGTGCAGGGCTCCGAGTCCGAAGGGTTGCACACAATGACAACGGGAGACGCTGCTAGATGTTGAGACATCTCTGAGGCGGCGGTGGTAGGGTTAAAAGCCTGAATCCATGTGTCATCACCAGGGGGGGGTATCCTTTCAGACAGGAAACCACACTACGCTTAGCTAGGTCGTCCATACACGTTTTCCTTTTTTCCGGCATCCAAAGATCTGAGATTTCCCTTTTGGGGGGTCTATGGCTCCTTTGCCGGATCTTTAATCCTGTGCTCTTTGCAGCTGTTGCGAGTGTTTCACTCATCTGTTGTTTCAGTGGAAGATTGTCTCAGGCTTGAAAGGCTCTGCTGTGGTCTCATCTGACGAGCGATTGAACTGAGGTTAGACGGGCTGTGCTGCACAACTGTCATGGTGTACAGGAAGCAAACTTTGTGTCTAGAAAGGGGTCACGGATGAATGCTTACATTGCTGCAATGTACTCGGGCTTTAGGGGGGTTGAAGAGTTTACTTTTTTCACGTGCAGATATGGGATGGTTGTCAGCGACCAACAACTGGATACCGTCCGGATATCAAATGCGAACACAGTAGAGGAAATTTGTTTGCAGCCTGGTGTAGCGGCACTTTGGTGGAATCTTGCCAGGGTTCCAGATGTGCATCAGTGAGAGGCTCCTTTCTTTCATGTACTTCGCACATGCTCAAGATTGAAGTGAACTCTGATTATCTGACTGCCTGCTTTTGTAGCTTCTTGTGTTGACGTGCATGCCTGAGTCCAGGGTTGCAATGTGCTGCCCTGCGTGTTCGCTTGACATGAAAGCTGCGTGTTAACTTCATGTATGCGACTGCAAAACCAAAACCTTGCAGGTTGTATACCGTACATGCGCTCGTTTGTGTGCATATTCCCTGAGGATTAAACAAGTGTTCAGCATCAGACAGGAAGATGAAGCGCCATGACCGCTTGTGAGTGTTACGGCAGCATACCGAAAATTGCTGATCTCTTTATCTTCTGTAAGCCTTGGTTGTGTTGCCCATCATTCTGCTGCCCCCTTGCTTTCGTCGATTCCGTGATGTGTACTGCAATTCTCATACAGGCTGGATGGTGAGGGGGGGAAGAGGCCCGAATTAGGGAAGGAATTTGTGGGACTGATTTCGTAATGCAGTTCGGACTTCGAACTGAGTCCAACTGTTTAAGTTGTTGTGTTTTTTCTCGTCTTGAACTGTTCACTGAAGAGTTGCTTTCTGCTGGCGGGTTTCCCGGATGCTGAATTCTCTTGTCAGTTGTCCTGCTGAAAGAGTTCCTTATCGATGTTGGGTTTCCCAGATACGGAATGCACAATGTATGTTGCCGTATAGCATAGCGAGCGAGGGTTAGTGCTGTGGTTGGTGACAGACATGAAGCGTCGATTCAGTTCAGAAGCTCTCCAGCCACTCAGTCCAGTGATCTGTAGTGAGTGTTCTTCCAAGCGATTCATCACTCCTTGATACTCATCAGTCGGTGGCTCACTCCCTTGATAAGTTTGCGAGATGATTGATTGTATGCCATGTCCAGGTCTTGGATCTACTGTGTGCCGTGGAGGTAGGACTGGTAGCAATTCTAGATATGGACACAGTTTCACCGACCGCATGGTCAGTCAGCAACTGAGCCTGGGTGTTGACGCTTACGAGCTTGAGAAATGGTAATGGGTATCCTCCTTGGGCTTCCCATTTAGAGGCCCCTGGATGTCGTGGTTGGTTTGGAGTATGTGGGGGAATGGGAGCAGGGACGGGGTCCTGGGTGTCGTTTCGATGGGTGATGGAGTTTCGAGTTGAGACAGAGGGAAAAAAAGGCTGGGTGTGGAGCAGAAGAAGATGATGATGATGATGATGATGACGGCGATGATGATAATGACGATGATGGCGACAGTACTCAAATCGGTATCATTATATCGATGATGATTTCGACAATGCTGACTGACAATGATAGCGATTGGCATTATGAGGCCAAAGTGGAGAAGGTATGTGAGCTTCAGGCTGCTGATTCTGAAGCTTGAGGTCTTGGACCAGGAAACTGGAGGCCCCTGGATGTTGGGGTTGGTTCGGAGTGTGTGGGGGAATGGGAGCAGGGAGGCTGGGTGTGGAGCAGAAGATGATGATGATGGTGATGGTAATGACGACGATGGCGGCAGTGCTCAAGTCGGTACCATCAGAACAATGATGGTTTCGACAATGCTGTCAGACAATGATGGCGATTGGGATTACGAGGCCGAAGTGGAGAAGGTATTTGAGCTTCAGGCTGCTGATTCTGAAGCTTGGAGTCTTGGACCAGGAAACTGGAGAGGGGGGGAAAGAAGAAGAAGAAGGAATGCTTGATGTCTTTATGGTGATGTTGAAAGTGATGTGCGTCAAGCAATGCGCTTGGTTTTATGACGCAGAAGAGGAGGTTGAAGGATCAAAAGAGGTTTGTTGACGACTCTTTTGCTTCGGACACTGTTCGAATCCTCCCAAATGTAGTTCCACACTTACAGATGCGACAGGACTTTCAGCTGCCCGGACTGTGTTGCTGATTTAGATGGGTGCGCAGATGATTCAGATGCGTGGGAAGATGAGCTCACAGCCAGAATATGTATGGGTGGGTGCGCGGATTACCTCACAGCCAGAAGTATAGGCAGCCATTTTCCTTTAAAGTTGGTAGATGTGAATGAATCACATTAGTGCTAATCAATGGAAGCATGTAATTGTGCTGGCTGTGCATGTCAGGGAATGGTAATCTTTTCTTTGCCCGTTTCAAACGCATCAGTCTTTCCTTTCCGTTTTACGTCACTTCTTTGCCCTTCTCAGTAGAGGCGTTTCGTTAAAACCCTGGGGATCGAAGGCGATGAATGAACCTTTTTGTCAATATTGCTGACTGAGACCCATGGCCAGCCAGAACAGGACACTTGGGAAGAAAGATAATTGCCATTTTCCACCGCACAAACTGAAATGAAACAGAAGCAGACATGTTCTTGGTATGGGCGTGGTCCAAACGCTGTGCATTCTCAGAGTGCTGAGGTGCAGTGAAAGAAAATGGCCTCTGTGTGAGTCTGTGAGTGACCGCCTACCATGTATGGTTGTACCGACTCCTTTGCGATCGAAGCGACAGCAAGTCCGGCGTGTATGTACGAAAGAAGTAAAGAGAAACAATGAAAAAAGCCAAATAAGGAAAGAGAGAGCTCCGCAGATGGTTGTAGTTTTATTCATGCTGTCTGTTATTTTCTTTGTTTGTTTTGCAAAGTGCGCTCTTTTTGTAGATAGATATTCGACAATATATATGTCAGCGGTGGGCGTGCGCCCGGCCAGGCAGGAGGTAGACCTGTGCGGGGAAACCGGGTGGGGCAAAAAAGAGGTAGCGAATCGGGGATCCAAAAAAAAAATATATATAACCTATGGCCAGGACTGCGCTTGGCCTGAGCAGTGAGAATCTAGCGATACCTTGCAATTCAGTGATGTTTCACCCATGGGGGTTTGGGCCCATTGGGGGGTATAAATAGTGTTTAAACTTTAAAGGGGTATATATCTTAAACTGCCATTTCACCCTTTTAGCAGAGCGGGGCTCTTTCCAGTTTACACAATAAGAGCTTTTCGTCGATTCGGGCCTTGGCCACTTTGAAAAGGTGCAGGTGCAGGTGCACAAGCCTTTGAAGGTAGCTGCATCAATTTAAGCTCGTGTGAATTGCTGCTTAAACTCCTGTTTTTTATTTTGTTTTTATTTTGAAGCTAGGGTCATCTGTTAGCAGGCTCTACAGACTGCAAGTGTTCAGCCTCCTGATGAGACGGTAAACCTTCGACGAAACAATCTGTCACAGCCCCCTGTTCTTGGTCCATTTCACCCTGTCTGCGCACGGTTCACTGGGCACTTCTCTATGATGATATAAACGTACGACTTCACTAGCTCTCCGCTATGGTTTTCTCTGGTCAGGTTGAAGGGCTGCGGTCAGGGCTGTCATTATGCAGCCATGCTTTGCACCTGTGTGCCTGGAATGTATTTTCTGGCTGTGCAGACCTCTCTTTGTTCCATGGGAGGGTTGCTGGCTTATTATGGGGTATTGACCTGCAGTTCATGGAGCGCCCCGTTGGGTGATAATCTGCCTTGTTTTTTCGTTGTAGCCCCCCTCGAGGGAAGTGGTGGGAACCCACTTACAGGTACCAGTTGTGGGGCAGCGGCCAAACACCAAGGTGCCTTTTCTTTGGCAGTATCTGCAGGCTGTAGAGGAGGGTTCAGCCTTGGGATGAGCCAGTCAAACTCTGACGGAGCAGTCTGTCACAGTCCTCCATCTTCTTGTCCTTTTCCCCTTTTCTCCCTATGGATCACCGGGCGGCTGTCTCTGTGTGTGTTTTTCGCAAATGTGTAGTTCACATGCTGGCAATCTTAGGTATTTACCTTGATGTGTTCGGGTGCAGCGATTCGGGAATGTAAGGAAAACTTGAGAATGGAGGAGATACGTTTTAAGCGGGCGGAGCTTCAGCTGCTGGATGAGGGTCTTGTCGACGTCGACAGGTGGGTGCTTTTCCATCGTCCTCTCCGTGAGCCTTTTCTTCCGTGCGGTTGATTTCAACATTCTCAAGCTCTCTCCATAGCTCACTTGAGATCTAATGAATATGTGCCTGCCGTGTGCCTGAATGGCTGACAAATTGATAACGAGTTCAGATCCTTACGGATAAGCAATGTGTGGGATTCTTTCCGTCCATCTGCTGTACTTCACCATTGTCAATCTCTACCAACAGACCTTTTCCTTCCAATTTGAATCATAAACCACCACCAGTATGTCTCCGAGGAAAACTTTGGTGATTCGTTTACCACCGTATCACACAGGGGTTCGACCTCCTGGACCTTTTTGGCTGGCGGCGCCAGCCAAATAGAAAGAGAAAGAGCACCACACCCTTTCGTTTTGGAATTGGAGTGCAGCAGAAATCCGCCACATGTGAAATAGGTGCGGACGTACTGGTGGTTTAAAGATGTAATGAAATGAATGAAATGTTTACCTCCCTTGTGGCTCAGTGGTACGCACATGTAACTGCTGATAAACAGATTGTGAGTTCAAATCCATGTGGATAAGATAACATTAGGGGATTATTAAATTTATTATCCCCTTAGAAAAGAAGAACGATACAGAGAAGATTAGCATGGCCTCTGCGCAAGGATGACTCACGTAAATTGAGAAATGGTCCAAATTATAAGAGGATTAAAAAAAAGGATTTCATCAATTTTCATGTTGTATAAATACCTGTGTTGAGGTCCTACAGTCCCGACGTGTCCCAGTCTCATGTGTCCCAATTGGCCTGGTCCCAAGGGTCCCAAATGGTCCCAGTCCTATGGGTCCCAAATGGTCCCAGTCCCATGGGTCCCATAGGTCTGATACGGGTCTGGTAGTTGAATAGTCGTAGGTCGTTAGAAGTCAGGCCCGGTACACTCTCGACAGAAGGAAGTCCAGATCCGAAGTTTGCTGCAGCATCTTGGGAAAGTCAGTTAAGTTCTGGTACTGGCAACAACTGCAGCCGACAGGTCGCGACAACCGGTACCGGTCCGGAGCCGACAGAAGACATCAACTGATGCTGTGATTTATAGATGCTACAGTGCCATTTAACTTCACTTGCCAATGTGCGTGTTGAGGAAGCTCTGCTGAACACTTGTGTGCCCAGGGTTGGACTGAGTCGAAGAGGTTGACGAAGGAGGAGGGCATTCGGCACCATTGTTAGGTTTGAGCAGGAAGTAGAAGACCACCATATCTGATAGGTAGTTAGGGTGAGATGAGTGGCGAGTGCGTTCAGGAAGTGAGAGTGAGCGATCCATAAGGAGAGAGAGGGAGAGAGAGAGAGCGAGTGAGTAAGGTGGTGCGCCCGAAGAGTTGACAGAGAGAGGGACAGAGCGAGATAGACATAGAGAGAGTGAGAGGGATCTGAGCAGGAGTTACCTGTGGGTGACAGGAGCGACGAGTGCATTCAGGAAGTGGGAATGAGCGATCCAAGGACAGAGAGAGTGAGCGAGTAAGGTGGAAAGCCTGAAAAGTTGAGAGAGAGAGGGAGAGAGCAAGATGGACATAGAGAGGGAGAGAGATCTGAGCCAGAGTCACCTGTGGGAGGATGATGGCGATAGCAGCCATAACGGCTTGTATTCTGAGCTTGAGACCTGTATAATATCAATTGTTTTGAAGAGCCTTCATCTTGGTGTGAACTGATTTGCTGTCTTGATGTTTATGTGAATGTTCTGTGTGCTTTCGGTGTGATGCAAGTTGTGTTTTGGGCTTGAATTAGGCCTGGTTCCCTGCACGTGGGCTTGAATTAGGCCTGGTTCCTTGCATGTGGGCTTGAATTAGGCCTGGTTCCTTGCACGTGGGCTTGAATTAGGCCTGGTTCCTTGCACGTACATCAGTAACACCTCTTGATTTCAGGTAAAAAAGTGTTGAATTAGGCCTGGTTCCTTGCACGTGGGCGTGTTTTGGGCTTGAATTAGGCCTGAGCCAGAGTCACCTGTAGGCATGGACTGCCCAAGTCTTAATGGCAATGTCGTGGCGGAGTTTCTTTTTTTTAACCTTTTGTCGGAGGGGTGTTAAGGAAAGGGAGGGGGGGGGGTGCGGGGTTGCAGGTTGACTTTTGAAAGCTGTGGCAGTGGGCGCATTTTCTCAGGACATTTGGAAAAAGTGGGAAACTTCTCAAGAAACATTACCGTGAATAGAACTCTCCCTTTGCTTGCTTCAGATTCCGAAGTGTTGAGCATGTCTCCCATGACCTTTGGTTCTTTATTCGCAGCTTTGAGCTTGACTTTGCGTTCCACTGTTTGTTGTGATGACCTGCTTGGTGCAGCGCTAAGCTAGAGGCAGCGAGGAATGAAGTGGAGGAGTTGAGGAAGTGCCAGCAGGAACTGCTCGAGCAGCGTGACCAGCTAGAAGCGCAGCTAACGATCGCAAAGTCACATTTGGAAGCCGCCAAGGCACTGTTTAAGGAGTCGTTTTCTATAGAAAGTCTCAGTATCTGAGTTTTGTGTGTTTTTGCGTTCATGATCAGTTGTCGTGGTGATTGGATGGAATACCGTGGTGGCTGACGGAACCCTGCTTCGCCAGATCAGCATGCGATAGATGTGGCCCGGACTCATGGCAGGTTGGTCTGTTGTAGAGGACTTGCTTGGAATTCAGGTTGTTGAAGAGGGATGCACTTGATGCGGTACCAGAATCGCCGTTGACTTCGGCAGTGAAAGCGCGTCAGATGTGCCGTGTGCAATTCATTCACCGGCTTTGGCGGAGGATGGACTTGCGAATCGCATGCAGGTAATGATCTTTTCCCTTACCCCTAAATTTGTGAAGCAAGCTGCTCGTCAACCATGCCGGTGTGGTTGGCGAGTGCATATGGCTTTCTGATCAGCTGATAAGCAGAAGCCATATTCAGTTCTGAGTTATTGGCAAGGAACTTGTATTGTTATCAGTTCTTTGGGGGGGAGGAAGTGGAGAGAAGGAAGAGAAAGGAGAGGGGAGGAGTTGGGGGTGGGGCGGAAAGAACGGTTGGTTGTTTAGCGAAGAGTTTTCTCCCACAGCTTGTTGGGGTCTTGTTTGGCTGGATGATTCACCAGCAGCGGCATTGTAACTCTTACCTATGCTTTTAAGTGTAGGACCTGAAGTTGGTAGTGAGCCTTGGGCAGTCCATGCCTACAGTTAAATGTCCCCCATGAAGTGGGGGCAGCGTTGACCGATTGTGGCATTTGCCTGTATCCCTTGTATTTGCTATTTGCCTTGCAAGTAGTGCAGTGGGAAAACGGGCAAGGCAATCCGCTTAACATAGCCTCAACACTTTTTTACCTGTTTTTTTGGGGGCCTCAACACTTTTTTACCTGTTTTTTTTGGGGGGGAGGAAGTGGAGGGAGAGAAGGAAGAGAAAGGAGAGGGGAGGAGTTGAGGGTGGGGCAGAAAGAAGGGTTGGTCACTTAGGGTAGAGTTTTCTCCCACAACTTGGGGTCTTGTTTGGCTGGATGATTCACCAGCAGCGGCGTTGTAACTGTTACCTATGCTTTTAAGTGTAGGACCTGAACTTGGTTGTGAGCCTTGGGCAGTCGATACCTACAGTTAAATGCCCCCCATGAGTTGGGGGTGGAATTGACCGATTGTGGCATTTGCCTGTATCCCTTAGTTACAAATCAAGCTTGCAATTGCTATTTGCTTGGCAAGTAGTGCAGTGGGAAAACGGGCAAAACAATCCGCTTAACGTATCCTCAACACTTTAGCGATATTGGTTGTTGTCATCATATATGATGATGACCTTTGGTGGTGGTTATTCATCAAAGTACAGGTTTTCTTTTTCGACTCCCAGTCGTTTTGTACGAGTTGTGGACTGTGACGGAGTCTGTAGAATTTTTCTTGGAGGCAGAGGATGTCATGTACAGACTAGTCGTTTGGTTGCCACAAGAAGAGAGCAATGCCACTCTTTGCCTGATCGGATGGGAGAAAGGACGGGAGGAGAGAAGAGGAAGGTGTAGGGAGGAGGGTGGGAGCGTCTTTTCCCATAACAACCACATCAGGAGTAGTGCCTTGTCAACAATAAGGATAAAGACAAACACAGCGGGAGATCCTTGTTCTGCATGTTCATTGGAGGATGGGCATGGAGGAGAGGAAGGTGTAGGGAGGAGGGTGGGAGCGTATTTTCCCATAACGACCACACCAGGAGTAGTGCCTTGTCAATAAGGATAAAGACAGACACAGCGGGAGATCCTTGTTCTGCATGTTCATTGGAGGATGGGCATGGAGGAGAGGAAGGTGTAGGGAGGAGGGTGGGAGCGTCTTTTCCCATAACGACCACATCAGGAGTAGTGCCTTGTCAATAAGGATAAAGACAAACACAGCAGGAGATCCCTGTTCTGCATGTTCATTGGAGGATGGGCATGGAAGGATGGGTAACCCGTACCTAACCCGAAAGCCATTACGTCGTGCACACAGTGTTTTCCTGAGTTCTGAGGACAGATGATGTGTGCCGTGGAGGACAGGGCTGAGCTGCTGAAACAGATACAGCAGGGATACCAGTGGGCGGGCCTAGCTCAGTCGGCACACCCATGAGCTGTTGAAATACAGACCTGAGTTCGAATCCGGATGGAACTGGATGAATGAGATCGAGTACTGGAAAACAAACACAGCAGGGGATGGCTTGTAGGGAAAGCAAGTGATGCTTTGGGTGCGTGCGGATGGCACTCTCTTTGAGCAACCGAGAATGACACCTGGCCTACTGTGTTATCTCTGTAGGAGGGCAAGACAACTGTAAATTCAGGCACAAGTAGAAAGGGTGACAGACACATTGCTGCATGCGTAACACAGGCGTAAGAGGAAATCTTCAATTTAAACAATTTTGTAATTTAACTTCCACGGAGAATCTCTTGTCTTCGTTTGGTCGGGCAACAGGATGAAGAATCTGACGGACTGCGGGTGGCTAAGGCAGCAGCAGGCAAAAGGTTCTTTTTGTACAGTGATGCTAGCATACATCCAAAACGTAGCTCAGCTGGCACAAGGCCGGAGCGTAACCGGAGCCTGCAGCATGAAGGACGGAACGACTGTGGGTTGGGGGAACTGCTGGACGTGGAAGTGTGGCTGGCTATCAAGAAGGCCCAGTGGAGTATAATGTGCAGAATGTAATACATGTGATGGCAGGAGTTATGTAATTCATGCAAACAGGAAGATGGCAGGAGTTATGTAATACATGCAAACTGGAAGATGGCAGGAGTTATGTCTTTGAACGAAAGGCCAATAGTGTTGTCTGGGGACATAAGCAAACAGGCAAACAGACGGGGGGATGAACAGGAGGGCATAGGCCAGAGAATTGATGGATAGGAAGAGTGGTGGACAGACAAACAGGGGGACAAATAGATGGCCAGAGGGAACAAATAGTTGGGTGAATGGATCACAAGTTGTTCCATGTATCCGCTTGAGAGGTTGGAGTGGTTAATGAAAGGGCGGGAGAAGGAGAGGCAAATTCACGAGGCATGACCGAGCAGAAATGAACGGACTGGAAGCGTGATGGACAGGCAAACAGTAGGTGGCCAGAGGGGACGAATATTTGGATGAAGCTATCACAAGTTGTTCCATGTATCAGCTTTAGAGGTTGGAGTGGTTAATGAAGGGGTGGGAGAAGGACAGGTGAATTCGCAAGCCATGAATGGGCAGAAATGGATGGATGTGTGTGTGATTGGATGACTCAAGGAGTGAATGCAAGGACAGCAGAGGTAATTGCCAGTGGGGTAATTGGTGCAAGATCTGGAAGACGAATTGCCTTGACGTTTATTGGTGGTGGGAGTGGGGTGGGGGAGCGGGGCGAGGGCGCGGAGGTGGGGTGGGGTGGGGTGGGGAGTGTAAGAATCTGTGGAAATGTTGCAGAGAGGGTGGGCAAACACACCAGTACCTTTTCCATGTATCAGTCGCGGGCCCCTCACCGCGACTTTCGGAGGCCTGAAACGCAACCTAGGCACTTGAAAAACAAATACGTGGCGGTTAATACGGGCAACTTTCGGGGGAGGTGCATCTTGAATGAAAGTGGCGCCTAGGATGATGAAAGATACGAGTGAGAAGACATTGAAGATGTGCATCTTGAATGTTCCCAGCCCTGACAGAAGAGTTTTTTGGCATGGATGGAAGAGGTGGGGGGGGGGGGGGGGGGGGGGGGGGGGGGGGGGGGGGGGGGGTGTAAGAAGAATCTGCGGAAAGGTTGCAGAGATGGTGGGCGACCAAAAATATGGTTGTTTGCTCGGTGGCCCGCGGATGCAAAGATGAGACTGAGTGCACAGCGCATTCAACATTTGCATGTGGAATGGTCTGAGTCCTTGCAGGATCATAGAGTTTCCAGCGCTGATTACCTATTAAACCATCAGTACTTGGCCCAGCTATCGGCCGCGGAAAAATTTAGAGTAGAAATGTTTCTACTTGGATGAATTTGGGCGCTCCTGTAGTGGCCCGTACGTTTCCTAAAATCGCGTAGCGTTAACGGGCGCGACTTTAGGAAGTACTGGTGGTTTAACATATCATGCAGCTAACTGTTTTGGTGTGGATGGGGATGCCAACAATATTAGTTAGAAGAAATTACGAGTGACTTGATACTTGCTGCGCGATGGAGGAAAGCAAGAAAGTTGAAGTGAGAGTGTCCCCATTGGATGCAGTTGCAGAAAGGGGAGGAAGGGGAGTTTTTGAACTACATCCCTTGCTGAAGGTGAGCCAACCGATTCAGACTTTGACAAGCCACACAGGAGTTGTGTTTAGTATGTTTGTTTGAGTTTTATGATCCAATTTGTCGGCACAATAGGTATTGTCGAGTGCAAAGACGAGGCGTAGATTTGGGGAGGGTGTATGGTTGTGGACCCGCGGATTTTTTGAGTGGATGGTAATGAGTATGAGTTCCAATATTCTGCATTTCCTGGAGTAGTAGCGCCGCGCTTCGGACCCTGAGCTTTCCGCGAGAAGGCCCGAAGTTGTGGGTTGAAACGACGTATGGCATCAGCAAGAAGACCCTGTTGAATTTCACTCTGGTTGGACTCTTTGAAATGACTTCTCAGGGGTAGAATAAGTGGGACCTTGTGTAAGTGGAATACTGCTGCAAAAAAAGACCGACAGAATCAGCAGGGGAAGGACGCAGTGAATGAGTCTGGTATCCTTAGCCTCTGGAGTGGTCGGTAGGTCTCGAAGAAGTCCAGGGATTGAGATTTGAGCCATTCCCTGTTGAATTTCTCTGTGGTTGGACTCTTTGAAATGGCTTCGCAGGGGTAGAATAAGTGGGACCTTGTGCAAGTGGAATACCGCAGGAAAAAAAAGACAGAGAGAATCAGCAGGGGCAGGGCGCAGTGAATGAGCCTGGTATCCTTCGCCTCTGGAGTAGTTGGTAGGTCTCGAAGAAGTCCAGGGATTGATATTTGGAGCGATTGCTTGAGAAGGTTGGTTGGGTTGAAATGATAGAGGGAGTCGGCAGGGGCAGCATTCTGCATCTCCAGAGTAGATGGTGGGCTCTCAAAAAGTCCAGGGATTTGCATCTGGAGATCCTTCATGAAGGTTGGTTGGGTTGGAATGATAGGAGATGGCCCAAGGGTAGTGAGGGAGGGGGATGTGGGGAAGGTACGGGACAGTGCCCAAAACATTCACATCAGTTCTTAAGCAGAATACTGTGCAGCAAGGGGATAGCACTGGGAAGCTTCCGGGTGTCTTTTTCTCTCTCTCCTCTTTTCTTTTCTTTTCTTTTTTCTGCTTCTGTCTCTTATAGATAATGAAGGGCGTATTTGATTTGGTTTGCTATGCCGGGAAATATTTCAAAACTTAGAAACGTATGTTATTGAGGGGATTGTGTTGAACACTCAGCAATCCATTCAAATGCTGGCCAGGATATGGCCGGCATGTGAATGCGAGGTCGCGTCAAAGTGCCGATTGCTGGTGGGGAGCATTGATTACTGACAGGTGGTACTTTCTTGTAATCTTCTTTGTTATGATTTTAATATTACTTCAGGTTATCTACACATATGATATACATTGACATAATCAAATTGTGCATGTATATACAGCACACAAATTGTGTATTCTGCGCTGCTTAGTTATTATGATTCCTTGTGTGGTTGGTTTTCTGAACCATTCCCTCGCCTCTTCTTCTTCTTCTTCTTCTTCTTCTTCTTCTTCTTCTTCTCCTTCTTCTCCTTCTCCTCCTTCTCCTCCTCCTCCTTCTTCTTCTTCTTCTTCTTCTTCTTCTTCTTCTTCTTCTTCTTCTTCTTCTTCTTCTTTTTCTTCTCCTTCTTCCTCTTTTCCTCTTCTTCTTCTTCTCCTTCTTGTTCTTCTTCCTGTATCCTTGGTATGTTTTCAGTCGATCTTCTCCTCCTCTTCCATCTCCTCCTCCTCCATTCTCGTCTTTGTTGTCGTACTCCTTCTCCTTCCTCTTCTTCTTCCTCATCTGCTTCTTCTCCTTCTTGTTCGTCTTCATGCCTCCTCGGTATGTTCTCAGTGAATAGTCAGGTTTTGTGAGATTTCTCCCTCCTTTCTTCTTCCTCTTCCCACTTGCCTGCTTGGTATACGGCTACCATACACAGTTTGACAGAGAGGGAGGGATAGGGTGCGTGCACAAACAGGTGGAAGTTCGTGGAATTTTATTTCGCGTTTTGAAGGGGATGCAGAGTTCTAGTAGAGCTTGGATGTTGATATCCCTTTTGGATGGATATTTGGTTGGGAGCGAGTTGGCAGTGATGCATAGGTGGCAGACTATTCCCATTTCGGAGCAGTCGAAGGAGTTCTGAAAAAACTTGGATGCGAATGGTTCTTCAGAATGGGTGTTCAGTTGTCGAATATGTCAACCTCTTTTTTTCTGGTATTTTCAGTTTACGGTTCGCTGCAGGTGTTTCTGACTATTTTATAATTTCCATCTAGAGCAGCGGGTTTGCTTGAAGAAGCAGCAAATCGCGAGTTCTGTCGAGTAGTGCAGGTATTGGTCATCTTCATTTCGCATACATGGCTGTGAGGCAGCAACAGGCTGGATTGGTTTATCTGTGCATGTACCTTAATTTTCACCTGGGAAGTTTGGATGAGCTGTGAAGTCCTAAAGTTGAGATGACGTGCAGAAAACAGTGGTAGTAGTGCCGAAGATGGAAGGAAGTGGAAATGTAATTGCACTGATGATAATGTATGAAGAGGAAGAAGATGCACCGGGAGAGATTAGACATTTGTCACACTTTTCGTCTTGTGGTCGAGAGGAATCTGTTTTGTTTGTGAGACATCCACGTGGATTTGTTTCACATGGGCACATTGAATGGTGCTTATTGTGCTCAGATTTGAGGTTGGTAGTGGTGGTGGTTGTATAGATGAACGTGGGACACAGAATTGTCATTTCTTACAAGCTCAGCGGACCCTTGTCCATTGTCCATACGTATGCTAAAAACTAGCCAACTTACGATGCTATCAAATTACGGGAAACACAGTGTGATTCTATTTTTCTGTGCTGGTTGCACACAAATGCTTCTGCCTTCCTCCCATTGCCTCCACCCTGCCGCGTCCCTCACGAATGCTTCTGCCTTCCTTCTGCAGCCTCCCCCCTCCCCCTATGCATCGCCCGCGGCCGCGGCCACGGGGTCAAAAGCTCGGACGGTGGCCGAGTTCATGGCCGTGGCCGTGGCTGGGGTCTCGGCCGCATAGCGGCCTCGCTTTCCACGGATTTTTGCCATCGAAAATAATAGAAAAAAAATAATTGAAAAAAATGAGGGTGTAGTGTTCTTCAAACCCTACAACCCCGTAACTTTTTTGAAGGAAACAATTTTTAAAAAATAAGTTTTTTTTTTTTGGGAGTTTTGGTTGGCAGTTCTTTGTCTTCTTCGACGTTATGTTTGTTTGTTCTTTTTTTTTGTGTAAGAAGAAAAAAACAAAGAATGAAAAAAAATGTATATATACGATATAGGACTGTTTTTTTTCGAGGGACGATTAGTATGTGTGTGAATGTGTCCGTGTGTGTGTGTGAGTGTGTCCAATATATCCCACGGCGTACTCACCATGCACCCCATGGAATTCATGGTACACTCGGCCTGCCCCTAACCAAACGAATGCTGTATGCTGCCACTCGACTACTACTCATGAAGCTACCTTGTACATACGTGGTTATCCATGACCAACTTTCCAACGTGCCAGACATCTAGGCGAGAGGGCATGGGGGTGGCGGGAGGGTAGACTGCAGGCAAACACACCAAGCAAGCAAACCAAAACAAGTCTCAAAAGGATGCCAAGACCAGGCAGACAAAGCATCAGGGCATGCCAAAACCAAGCAAGCAAAAAGACATCAAGGCATAGGCTGGAGGGCATGGGGGAGGCGGGAGGGCAGACAACATGCAAGCACATGGAACAGGCACACAAGCACACCAAGACAGGCAAACCGAAACAAAATACAAGTCCCAGGAAAGTCGAAGGACCGGAAAAATAAGTGCTGGTGATGAAAGATTGTTTCATCGGAGTTGCACCGACTCATCAGGATGCTCAACCCTCGACAATCTGCAGAATCTCCGTCTTTGATCGTTTGGGTCATGAACCCTTTGACCCTTGTTGAAGGCAGACTGTCCCCAAAAGGAACATAGCAGCGAGCAGCAAGCAGCAACCCTGTGGAGCACCAGGCAACACAGTACAGGCAACACAGCTGCACAACGCCAAACACAACTGCAAGGAATGAACCGTTCGACCCTTGTTGAAGGCAGACTGTCCCCAAATGGAACATAGCAGCGAGCAGCAACCCTGTGGAGCACCAGCCAACACAATAGAGGCCACACAGCTGCACAATGTCAAAAACGACTGCAAGGAACGACACGGCAAGCGGGGGACAAGCGAACAGCACAGCAACCGTGTAGTGAAGCACAAGGCAACACAAGCAAGGCAACCACACTGCAAGAGATGACAGGGCAAGCAGACCAGCAGCTCGGCAACCGTGTAGCGAGGCACAAGGCAACAACAAGGAGGCAGCCAACCTACCAGGCACGCAAGCAGCAACCACGGAAGGCACAGCCAGCGGATGAGCAGCAAGGCAGCAGAGCAGCGAAGCGCAAGGGAACACCTACAATGCAGCCACACCACACAGAGAACACAAGCTTGCATAGAACCAACATGCGAAGCAAGCGGGACAGGCAGCAAGTCAGCGGCAGAGCGCAGACAAGGAAGTCCGCACATCCAACACGGAGCAAAGCGGCACATGACCTGCTCACATCATGATTGAACCCCGCAACACTGTTTGTTCCCACCACCCGCTGAGCCAGGGAGACACTTCGACTGTTTGGCACTGATAGAGGGTGCTCAACTAGGGACACAAAGTTTTTAAAAAAAATAGGAGAAAGGAAAAAAGCAAACATACCAAAAACTGATTGTGTGTGTTTGTGTTCCGAGGAAACTTAGGAGCTCGCCACATCACTCTTGAAATGTGAAAAAGACAAAAATGTGGCGGGTCCACCTGGCCATGTTCTAGCGGGAAGTTCATCCTCATTTTGCACATTTTGAGGGTGGTGTGGCGATGCCCTTAATTTCAGCGACTGCTCACGACGGAAACGTACTGCGTGTGTGTGTGTGTGTGTGTGTGTGTGTGTGTGTGTGTGTGTGTGTGTGTGAGAGAGAGAGAGAGAGAGAGAGAGAGAGAGAGAGAGAGAG
>BFEA01000655.1:552711-593430 GCA_003427395.1 Chara braunii
TCATCAACATTCTAATTCCCGATATGTTCATTCACATTTTGCATGTGAACTGTTTTATTCTATTTTGAGAAAATCTATAGATGCTTTTATCAGATTAGCAGGGGAATGACTGCTTCATGCCGTACCTTCGCAGTTGACCTTATGCTTGGCGAGAAAATTTCGAAAGAAATGTTATCCTTATTGTATGTGTGGAATCTGTGGATGCTTAGGGCCAGATCCCACTGGCAAAGAGGATTGGAATCAGTGGCTGAATCTGGACGTGTTCCACACAGAGATGCAGAAAAGCAGTTGAATCACAATGGTTTGCAGCTCTCCACAACCACGTCCAGCTTCAGAGGCTTATTCCAATCCTCTTTGGCAGTGGGATCTGGCCCTTATTCCCCCCCCTCTTTCTCCCATTTTCAGTGGCAGTGAATGCTGCGTGCCGCGCCTCTCGATTGTGTGGAGGCCGCAGTCGTAGCTCGAGTGGGCTGTTCTTTTTTTTCTTTTTTTTCCTCCGAGTGGGCTGTTCTGAAACAAGGGAAAGGGTTCTCCAACAGAATATGCTCCTATCACCTCCATTAGCACGATCCACGACCCAGCGATGTTTATGAAAAAAAAAAACAAAAAAACAACAACAACTAATTCAAGACCGAGCCAAATACATAGCCTATGGTAGGGTTTCCGACTCGATTGCTGCTACATATGCGAAAGAGCAACCATGAAAGCGCCCACAATTGAGAACGATGCTCTAGCATGCAAATAAGTCAATGGTAAATACCTATTTTCATGTAGTCAGTAATCCCATCTACCTTCTGGTCCTACATGAGCACTACCGGGTCGTATTTGTGTAGAGAAGCCGGGGGCCATGTCCGGCTAACGGGTGCTCAGTTCAAATTTAGTGAAAATTTCAACTTGGTCACACTGGCCAGGAGATTTTCAGATCGGACCCAGATCTACTCGAAACCAGAACTAAACCTCGGCAAGTTGGAAATGGCCCAGGGGGCCGGGCCGCAGTTCAGTGTTCCTTTTTTTTTTTTTTTTTTTTTTGTGGTGTTGTAGAGGCCAGTCACTGAGTACACAGTGATCACCTGCAGCAGTAGGCCGTGGGTGTCCTGGAATATGAGACCACCTCCATCCCATCCTCACGTCAATACTCCTAGCGCACCCCCTATCCCACTATCCTACCTCAGTGTGAGCAGCACTCAGGACCATTACCCTGGTGCTTGCCACGTAACCGACTGCTTGCCCCGGCTAGGGGACAGAAGGCCACGTGGCAGGAAACTCAACACTGCTAGTGGGACCTGGCCCCGGCTAGGGGACAGCCGGTAGCATCAGGGACCATGCCAACAGACCTCCCCTCAGGTCCCCTCCGCTGCGAACATCAGCAGACTGCTCAATGCATATTGGGGGATCCGGGAGGCCTAATTCAGATAGTAAGACTCGCAAGTGGCATTCAGGAGGTTGTGGGTTCAATCCCCAACGGCCTCATGTACCTTCCTGGGCATGCTTGGAGCTCCCAGTGTTAACTACACCCTTGTGTTGCTTTCAACAAGAAAACCCAACGGCCTAACTCAGTTGATAAGCCTCGAAAATGGCATTCAGGAGGTCGTGGGTTCAAGCCCCATTGGCCTCATGTAGTTACCATTCTTGGAGTTGCCAGCGTTGATTACGCCCTTACGTTGTTTTCAGCGGGAAAACGACCGAAGTTTTCCCTCTCGTCTACGGCTCGGATTGCGGTTCCGAGCAGGATCGGACTAAGAGATTAAGAGATTCTGGCCGTTGATCTTTGCTATCTACGGTCAATACGGCTTAATTCGTGTAAGTGGGACCTAGCCCCTGGGTTGTGTGAGGAGTTAGGACGCAGATCCGAGTGGGTTTCGCCTCTCCCTTTCCGAGCTTGCTATTTATTTTCTTTTTAATCTGTCACCGAGCTTCGTTTGCTTGGCGCCAGCACCCATTTTTCCTCCAATTGGCCGGACTTCGAAACTTGTGCGTGCAGGCCGCACCATCGGAGAAAAATGGCTGGGAAACGTACTGGTGGGGATTTCTGTTGGTCGCCTGGACCCGGGGCCTGGTCCCATCAGTAAAGATGACAGGATTTAATTCCGGAATCTGGAGGTATTCGTCGACTCATGCAGAGAACCTGCTCTTCTGCATCTCTGAGCAAATCACATCCAGATTCATGAATCAAACCCAATCCTCTTTGCTAATGGGACCAGGCCCCCGTTTTCCAGCGATAGTCGGAAATGGGTAATGGTACCTCTACTTCCTTTTCTTCTGGGGAAAAGAAAGGAATCACCATGTGGCCTGGAATTCCTTTTTTTCGACTGTGTATATCGTTTATAGAGGCCAGGGCCGAGGTCCCACTAGCAAAAAGGATAGGATCGAGCTCCTGAATCTGGATGTTTTTTAAGAAGAGATGCAGAAAAGCAGTTCAATCTCGATTCCCTGCACATCTCCATAACCTCGTCCAGATTCGGGCATTCGATCCGATCCTCTTTGCTAATGGGACCGCGCCCCTTGAATTCCTCACAAACAACAGGGTGACACAGTAACAAGGAACCGCAGTACGAGGTCCCTTTCTTTTTCTTTTTTTTGGAAAGTATTAATCTTTCATTGCAAAATGAAGGAACAGAGGCCGGGGACATCACAATTCAACCCAGAGTTAGCCTGGCGGCATTAGCATGATCTTGAGTGTACCCAACCGGAAAGCTAGCTTGTTTACATTCACAATGAGGGTGCGTTATGCTCTGTGGAAGACGGTGGTCTTGATCTAGCTAAGAATGGAACCCCGGTGTAGCCGGAGGAATTGCTGTCTGCTGCATTTGGGGTTCATTTTTACCACATATATTGTCTGTCTTAGGGTCAGATCCCACTACCCTGGATTATTCATTTTTCACCCTCGATTACGAAGATCAACGGTCAGAAATGAAGAATAGGGGCGAGTGGGATCTGGCCCTTAGCAGGAACCCTTCCAGGGGCCATCGGATGTCCCACTTGTCAAGGTTTAGTTCTGCTTTAGACTATAGACGGCTCCCTGCTATCGGGGGCCTGTCAGACCTTCTGCCAGGGTCCATGGGTGCAAACGTTTTGTCGGGGGAGGGATTTATAACTTTCCCTCGGCCTCGACTGTTTGCTGACCCGTTTTGGACGTTTGCGGACAAAGACAGCCTGTAAGACAGACACTAAGATAGCATGTAAGACAGGCTGGCAGCGCCGCGGCAGTCTTAAATGATCGCCCAAAGATCATCAGTAAAGTTATTATTATTTCTTATTACTATTTCTGTTAGGGGACGAGAGCTCGCGGACGTGGCAGGATAAAAAAAAACATTTAAGACAGCATTACAGCGCTGTGGAAGTATTTAATAATCACCTGAGGTGCCTGATGATCTGGAGGTGATCATTACATACTGCCACAGAGTTGCAAGATTGTCAAGTTGTTATTATCCTCTGTTAGGAGGCAAGCCCAGGCTGGTAATAGACACTATTGGCGCGACGTGGGTATCTTCTGGCACTGGGTGTTCGTCACGTATGTGTACCAGCTTTCCACGGTGCCCTCACTGGATGGGTAGTCCCATTTCACTGGTCGGTGTGCGACATGCCCTAATCAGCGGCATGCATCTTTCCGTTATGCCCCTGCGCCAGAAATTCGGATCTGAAGCACGCGGTTTTTGTGTTGTTGCTGCAAAAAATGACGCGGTGTGTGTGTGTGTATATGTGTGTGTGTGTGTGTTTGCGTGTGCGTGTGTGTTTGTGTGTGTGTGTGTGTGTGTGTGAGAGAGAGAGAGAGAGAGAGAGAGAGAGAGAGAGAGAGAGGCTGCCATGCACGTAGCCATAGAGGTGCCCTGGAAATATGCAACCTACAGGTAGGGGCATATGGATTTTGTTTTTGCTGGTACTCAACAGCAATCCGGTAGGGGCATACTGCAAATTCGGTATTGGTACCGGTAGAGGCATAACAAAAATATTTCAGGCCCAACCGAGATGGGAAATTTAATCCCGGTCAGAGAGGAGGGGAGCATGTCCCACTAGCTCCAAGTGTGACTGTAGGAGGCCATGGAGGTGTATTTAGTCCAAGTGATCTGGCGGTCGGATTTTAATAAAAAAGGCAATAGAGACTATTGTCTCCTTTTTTTCTTCCAACAAAAAGGAGTAAATCCTTTCCTTCGAATACTACTCCCCCTACCCTAGAGACTTTCCGTTGAGCTTACTGTCTCTATTTTTCGAGACAGCAAGCTCAACGACCCTCTTGTTCTCAACGACCCTCCTGTTCCTCTAAAAGGCGTTTTTCTAGAGAAACTGTACGAGCCTCCTTCCGTTTGCCATTTTCGTACGAAACTGCCAACTCTTCATTTTCTGCCGTGGAAGTGTCTGGATCCCACTCCAATTGTGAAAAAAGAAAAAACAGAACAATTGTATCCGTGCCATTTAACAGCCATTTTGTCAAAATGGACATTATATTTTTTGAACGAAATCAAAACTGACTTTTTTTGCCAAAATCCGGTCGGAATTTTTTGCTCCTGGGGTCCGGCGCCGGACCCTCTACATGTATCTGGTCCATGGTTGAGACCAGATACAAAATATATATATATATATATATATATATATATATATATATCGTCACAAATAGAACTTCCCGGTAAACCGTAGGCAGAGAGAGAGAAGAGGACAACAAACGAGGGGCTGTGACAAACTGTTATATATATATATATATATATATATATTTGTATCTGGTCTCAGTATTGTAATAGGATATCACACGTCACACAGAAGTAGACGAAAGATATCAAAGTACAGTGTACAGGAAGTACAATCAGGTGTACAAAATGTACAATCGTACGGGAATGATTAACCGCCGGTGGGTATGGCACCCCGACCGGTTTCGACAGCCGCCACGCTGTCCTCCTCAGGGGGATAACCGCCTTGGTTCGCCCTCGTCAAAACCCTGCAATCCACTTACCCACCTCCACCGTCGTCCCGCTATCATCTCCGGAAATAGAAGCGGGTTATCCGGCATAGGACCCGAAAAGACCGTACAATCATTGCTAATATAGGTCTACCCTACAGTACCAGATACACCTACCTACATTCGTCACACGTCACTCGTCCGCGGGCCAATGCCCAAAGGTACACACACACACACACACACACACACACACACACAAGCACATAATCGGGTCAAGTTCCTCGCTCTGCTCATACAGCCTAAAACCGAAAACAATTTACTCCGCAGTAGGTACCAGCCAAATTCAAAAACATGAAGACTCCGGTAGCACTCCTATGGTCCGGGTTATCCGGGTTATCTTGGTCACGAACAAGGGTACCAGGTTCTAAACCGGGATACGTCAAAGGTTAAAGACAGCAGCAGAAACCGAAATCTACAGGTACCGGGTTCATGACTTTGCGCACCTAAGCACCGAAACTCAGAACCATTCCTCGCATGCCTGGTACACGGCAAACCCTGTCCTCACATGCCTGTAGGATTGAATTTCTCTACAGGTCAGTTTTGATTTCGTTCAAAAAATATAATATGTCCGTTTTGACAAAATGGCTGTTATTTATAAATGCATTTCTCATTTGAAATCGAATTAAAATGAACATTTTCAGCTGTAGCACCATTGAGTTGCTACAACTAAACGGTCCAAGTTGGACATGGGGCCGCGCTGCGCTACTCTCGAAATGCGCAAAACGAGAGTGAATCTTCCGCCAGAATATGGAAAGATACATGGCCAGGATTTTTGTTTTTTGTGCATGTAGAGAGTAGTGCGGCGAGACCCATGGTCCCGGTCATGGTAAATCGGCTGTGGGAGGACCCCGACGCAAAATAATGGAAATTACAGGGGAGCCAGACAAATTTTTCCTTGTTCCCCCCTGCCCCCCTCCCGTTCCCCCCTTCTTTGACAGTTGGCACGCAACTTGAAACAAGTTTATTACCAGTCAACAATTGAAACAAGGCCGAGCGAACCCTTTATTTAAAACCCCAGTACTTGGGCCAGCTATAGGCCGCGGAAACAAATAGAGTAGAAACGTTTCTAGTCGGATGAATTTGGGTGCTCCTGTAGCGGCCCTTACATTTCCTAAAATCGTGCCGCGTTAACGGGCACGACTTTAGGAAGTAAACCGGAAAAGAAAACTGAGGTCGGACGATCGTGATGGAAGGCGTTCCATGATTCACAAGTATTTTAATATTTTGAAGTAGAGGACGAGAACAACCCAAACTGGATAGGCCAACCCGGTGGGCATGCTCTCACAGCACCGCCTCTTCGTTTGCCCCCTGAAATTGAGCTGATCGACTGATGCCCGTCTTCCCCCAAACACAAGGCACCCTCATTTAGACTGTATCCGGCCGGAAACATAGCTTGTATAAGTTCATTTTCGGCGTGCGACATTGTATAGGTTTTTTTTATTTTTATTTTATATAGGTTCATTTTCGGGGTGCGAGGCGTCGGAGGCGGTAGCGACGAATAATCTCTATGAATTCCCACCTCACTCGTTGTCGTGTGCTGCCGACATCTTCTTTTTTTTTTTTTCCCCAAAACATCCGACACCAGTTACCCTATTATTAAAGAACGGTTGTTGGTTGCCAAGGAAACCCCAGATCGAGCGGATCAACGGCTACGGTAGGGATGAAGAATCGCTAAGGATGGGAACTCACTCTGTGTCGTATGTATTAGGCACAATTCAAGACCAGTAATGAAACAACAGTTGATTAATATTTGTTTTTTGTTGTAATCGAAACCCTAATGGTGAGCTCCTAATTACCCCAGATTTTGAGGGGAGAGGGGAGAGGGGGGAGGGGGGAGGGGGGAGGGAGGGACCTAGATTCTCCAGGTATGAGCGTAGATTAGCACTTGGTTCGACGGTAAGAAACAGAGAATCCAGGTACTACCTGGTACCTCTGCACTCGTACAGGCATATTCGCTGTATGATCCATGGCGTTCAGCTTTAGACCCTTCTTTTCAAGATCCATCTGTTTAATCTGTGGCACGTTTATTTATTTCTTTTTGACTGGGTTTATAACCCGGCCATGTTTATCCACCTGTAGACACACAAGGTCTCTGGGCTAGGAGAAGACGGGGAAAATTGATAAAGTTTCGAATTGCACTATCGGGGCACTATGGGGGAGTCACAAAAATGAGTTATAAACTTAGGGGTCACAAAAACGAGTTCTAATTGAACTATAAGGCAAGAAATTGCACTATGGGGCAATATACAGTTTCGAATTGCAGTTCGGACAATGTATACAACCCAGATTTCTGGCCAGGTAGGGTGCCTGAAGTGCAACTGCAAACTGTATCTTGCACCACAGTGCAATTATAACTCTTTTTTTTTTTTTTTTTTGGGAAAAAMAAGGAACCCCTAAACTTTTATTGCAAATATATATATATATTTTTTGGAGAACCACAGATATGGTTCTCCAAAATAAATAAATAAGTAAATAAGTAAACCGTTAGAGTTCTGTACCTAATAAGGCTTACAATACGTTTATCTTTTTGGTCTGTAAATCCGCCATATGGTAATCGTTCAATATGGACCTGGCTCCACTACTTATCATTGTTATCAAATGTGCAAAATGAGAATGAATCTTCCACTACAACAATAGGAAGATACACTGCCATCTTTTATCATTGTTATCAAATGTGCAAAATGAGAATGAATTTTCCACTACAACAATCGGAAGATACACTGCCATCTTTTTGTCTTTTACGCGTGTTGAGAGTAGTGGAGTGGGGCCCTATGTGTGTAATTAGGCAGAGCGAAGTCCTGGAGTGACAGGAGTCGCCTGCCCAAGTTCTACTTTTGGACTTGCGCTATTTGTTCCAGATTGATTATGCAGATCACGGGCCAGTGAGGAAGAATCTAGATAAGCGGGACTCTTCCTCGACCGGAGTTGAACCATTGAAGCAACTGAGGCCGTAGCCCACTTGCGGCGGTTTAATTCTGGTTTCTGGTTTCGAGTATTTTCCAGCAGCTGGAGCCGTGGCCGAGGGGCGTGGTCCCACTAGCAAAGAGGATCGGATCGAATGCCTGAATCTGGACGTGTTTGTCGAGAGGTGCAGGAAATCGAAATTGAACTGCTTTTCTGCATCTCTGGATAAAACACGTCCACATTCAGGCATTCGATCCGATTCTGGTTTCGAGTATTTTCAACGTGGTCAAAGTGTGGCCGTGACATTTTAGGATCGAATGGCAGGGAGGCGTGTATACTCGAAGCCAGAAGTAAACCTCCTCATGTGGGGCATGACCCAGGGGAAACTTTTCTGAGCTTTTGTTTTTTGCGACACATTTTGGTCTCTCTGAGGGCGTACTCACACGTGCCCTATATTACATGAATCTGGTCTGATTTACGGTCACACCTCGTTGTACCTGACCGCAATTACGTGCAGAAATATGTAAAAAGGTACTACTGTAAGTATGCCCTGAGAAGCGATGTAGAACATAACGTTATGAAATAAGTGAAGTATGCCCTGAGAAGTGATGTAGAACATAACGTTATGTTCTCGTCGTATCTTAGGTTCTGCAGTCTTGCATACACGGAGATCGACAGTCAGCACCGACTGGGGTCTGCGCCATTTCTTTGGTTTTCTGTTTTTCGTTGTAAGGGTATAGGCCTCGCCGACCTTACCTGCGGTCTCGCTGCCCTTGTTTCTCCCACATGATGATTGTCTTACGGAGAAAACCAAGAAGGATATAATGTGGGGCATTGGGAAAGAGGGAGGCTCTTTTCTTTTTTTATTTTTCCCTCTGTTCTTTTTATCTTTTTTTAGGTTTTAATTTGGACCATTTCTTGATTTTTGCGTGTCATCCTTGCGCCAGGGGCCATGCTACTTTTCTCTGTATCGTTCCAATTCCCGAAGGACTATTTTTCCCTTTTCTCGTCCTCTCTTGTTTCTTTATTTTTAAAAAGGTCACGGGTGTCAGATATCATCATTGAGCTGACCGTGCTCAGGGAATTCAGTGTTATTTTACTCAATTTCTCTGGTTCCATCTGGACTCGAACTTAGGGCCCTCGTCCCGCTAGCAGCGTTGAGTTTCCTCAACGTCCGAATCTGGTCGTGTGTGTGGAGATCTGCAGAAAATGCATTTGCGTTCGAAAGACGCCCACATTCCGGAGTCGAGGAAACTCAACGCTGCTAGTGGGACTAGTGGCAGGTGTGTATTTCAACAGTTTAAGGGGTGAAACCAAAGAGAACGAAGTCCAGTGGGTGCACCTACGGAGCTAGGCCCGTGGGTAAAGAGGGAGATTCATTTCTATAGGATGCCCCTCATGACTCTGAACGCCGAAGTGCTCAAACCGTGTGCACTATTGAAGTCCCAAGGACAAACTGTGTGTATCGGGTGTAAGGAAAACTTGGTACCGTCCTTCGGGACATCCGTTAAAATTGGAACGATACAGAGAATGAAGATTTGCATGGCCCCTGCGCAAGGATGACAGGCATTAATCGAGAAGTGGTCCATAAAAGATTAAATAAATGAAAAAATAAAAACAACTCGGTACCACCAAAAAAAAAAGAAGGAAAAACTAAGGCACTGTCACGGTTTCAGTTTGGAAATGCGTTTGGGCCTCGCCGCACTACTCGCTACTCTGGAAAATGTTCGGTGTGTTCAATTGGTAAGGCACAGAAGTTGCATTCAGGAGGTCGTGGGTTCAATTCCCATTGGCCTCACGTACGTGCCTGGGCAAGCTTGGCGTTCTACAAGCTAGAGATAACCCGTTGGCCCCCCAAGCCAGCATTGCCAGGACCTTGGCTGATGTTGTTGGTTATTATGCAGCGATAATATTCGCCGCCACGTGGGGTTGGGGGGGGAGGTAGGGGGAGGTGCAGTAACCGGCCATTGCTCAGCGCTAGCACTGCAGATTTCCCCCATCGGCAATGCCTGCCCACAGCCCTGCTCTCGCACCACAGCTGTGGCGCAAACCTACCCCGTGGGTTGGGGAGAGATCCGGGTTGATTGGTGTTCCCTGTACTATAAATAGACTAGTGAGAGGATGAGATAGATGCGTACTACCAAGAAAGATGAAATAGATTGAGAGAAGAATATAGATTACTTGAAAGGGAAAAAAAAAGTTCGGTGAGTGCTCACCAACACAGCGAGGACTCCAAACCCAGTCCTCGCCGCACCACCTCAACAAACTTCTGTTTCGAAGGAATCATGTCCCGACGGGCTCACTAAAGACACAGGAAAAGGACAAATGGTCGAAGGAATCGTGTCCCGAGAGGCTCACTAAAGACACAGGAAAAGGACAAAAGGTCTGACCAGACCAGCAGTCTGGGCGGCTGGAAAACTCTCCAAACTCGTGTGTGCCCAAAAGGTCCTACCAAATGGACTATTTGTAGGCTGGGAGTCGGCGCTTTTTTGGGGAGCCCTCACGAAAACCGTGTTTGGTGAGTAGTGAGCCGAGGACCTTTTAGTCACGATGTTGACAGAAAGGAAAAGGATCGTGAATGTATAAAGCCCAGCTTTAAGGGCGGATGGGGGTGTGTTGTATTCGAGGGATTCGTGACGTGGATATTAAACTGCAATTGTGACTTCGCCCTACTTACGCTCTCCCCCCCCACAAAAAAAAAAAGAAAAAGAAAAAGGACTGTGTTTCAGAAAAGAAGAAAAGACCACCTCCACTTCTTTGTCAGTTTCTGTGGAGTCGGAACCCTTACTCGCATGAAGGAAGCTGTGTGCAGAGTTCTTCGAAATGAGGGATGTCAGCTCCGCTCTTTTTTTTTTTTTTTCTTTTTTCTTTTTGAACGAGGGACCCAGTACCCTAACTTCCGTTGAACAATGGTATTTGGATACCGGCCTACCTTCTTTCCCCGAATAAATCGTACGGTCATTAGAGCTGAATTTGGGGTGTTTTTCAGTCTAAATACCGCTATAATGACCGTACGTTGTGTTCGGGGGAAGAAGGTAGCTCAGTTAGTACAGCCATGACCTGTTGAAATACAGACTCAAGTTCGAATCCATTCTTTTTCTCTTTCCTCTTTTTTCTCATTCATATCATAAACGGGTGACCTTGATATCTCATCATCGGAGTGATCGTTGCCGGGTAAACCAGAATCCCATTAACAGGTCCATCAGGATTAGAACTGGGGTCTGTATCTCAATAGTTTTTTTCATTGGTGTACCGACGGAGCTAAGCCGTTGGTGTTTTATTTGAGGACGACAGCCGTAAGACTGGCCCCAGGTAAATTCAGAGTTATCTTATTTCATTTGAATTGGAACGCACGTCTGTGCTTCGACAGTTCATAGGTGCCCACCCACTGCTCTACAGTCTTCCCCCGAATACAACGTACGGTCATTATAGCTGAATTTGGGGTATCTTTCAGTCTAAATTCAGCTATAATGACCGTACGTTGTATTCGGGGGAAGAGTGTAGGCCAGTTGGTACGAATGCACATTCTATCAGATGAAAGTCTTAGATTAAAATCATTCTCAAATGCCTGGCGCCTGTCAGTTCAATGATAATATCTCAAGGCCGTCGCCCTTGTAGAGCCAAAAAAGAGAGGAGGAAGAAAGAGAAGAAGAAGGAGAAAAGAAGGGATAACTACATGTAGGTGGGAGTCACAAAACGAGTTTGAAAAATACGCTTCAGGCAGAAAAGGGTTTGAAATTGCACTCTGGGCAATGTACACAAGCTAGTCTTCCCCCGAATACAACGTACGGTCATTATAGCTGAATTTGGTCTATCTTTCCGTCTAAATTCAGTTATAATGACCGTACGTTGTATTCGGGGGAAGACTGTAACTTTCCGGTCAGGTAGGGTTACGTGGGAATGTGTTGTGTTCGGGGGAATGCCCGAACTGTTGTTGTGGCTGTACTGAAGGGGGGAATGCCCGAACTGTTTTTTGTGGCTGTACTGAAGTTGGCCCAAAAAAGAAGCATGATAGGGGTATCCAGTGGCAAGATCTATTTTTGGTTGCATTTGAAATTGACGGGTAAGATTCTCGTTTCAGAGTCACGGCGGACCTTGTTTTAATCTACCGAAATGGCCGCGCCACGTGGGAGAAAACGACAATTATCTCCTGTGTGGTTGTGAGCGGTCAATCCACGGGCGCGTTTACATTTTCGATGTCTAAAACACGATGGATCTGCTGTTGATCTGCCGGGATCGGCCATGCCACGTCCGAGAGACGATGATTATATCTGTTATGGTGCTCAGTGTCCTCTGCGCGCCGCGCGGGACATCCAAATTCTGTTTGGAATTGGATTTTCTTTGGCGTAGAAAAAGAAAGAAAACTGTGCGATTTGCTTTTTTCTTTCTCAGCTAGATCTTCACTCAAATTCACCTTTTTTTTCTTGTTCTATCAAGTTGTTTTTCCTTAGAAGGCTCAAATTCACCTTTTGCTACCCCTACCTTATCCACCACTTCTCCTGACCCTATACAAGAATCCTATCACAACACATTTTGCGTCCGTCCCGCCCTAATAATGGACCGGGGATCAGGGAATAGAGTGGGGCCGCCGGTGGGGAAGGGGCGGCAAACGCATGGGCAGAGGATCTCGCCAGTAGCTGCGCCTCCTGTGACCGGGGGCTAGGTCCCACTGACACGAATTAAGCGATATTGACCGTAGATAGCAGAGATCAACGGCTAGAATCTTTTAATCTGTGGAAGTGGGACTCTGCCCCGGGGGTCATGCCCCACTTTCGAGGCTTAGTTCTGGTTTCAAGTACGCTGTGCTCCTTGCCTGACATCCGATCTGACAATTCCACGGCCACGGTGTGAGCACTTTGAAAAATATAACGAAACATAAACTTAACCCCCGCTGGTGGGACATGGCCCCGGGCTGCGTAGGTTCTTTTCCCAATTTACTATATATCTTAGATACAAGATTGAAATGCTGACTAAAATAAAAACAAGTTTGAAATGCTGGCTAATCAGGGCCCAAGTACTACTTACGTGAATGTCACTGAATGAACGATTTCTGACCGCAGATTTCGAAGGTCAACGAGCAGAAATCAAGGATCAGCGTAAGTGGGACTTGGCCCCATGTGTGATTCTGACTGGTAGTGAGCATGAATTCAAATACAGCAACAGAGCGTTCATTTCCGCGACAGACGGGTGGCCGTTCCAGAAAATGGATGCATGTCGACCGGGGGCCTCCTACCGGGGCTCTTTCACATACGCGCATTTTCGTTTTTTTTTTTTTTTTTTTTTTTTTTTTTTTTTTTTTTTTTTTTTTTTGCATTTTCGTTTTTCGTTGTAGGAGGCTACAACGAAGAGAATGGCGGGCGCCTAAGGAGTACTCTCGGTCAGCCCGCGCTCGCGCTCGGAGTAAGCGTAGGGTGGGGGAAGAGGAGTCCAACTCTGCTCGATAGGACTCGCACAGAAGGCCGCGACGGGGCCAAGTCCCAGTAGCATCGTCGAGTTTCCTCGACGCCCGAATGTGGGCGTGTTTGTGGAGATGTGCGCTTGAGGAAACTCGACGTGATTTTCTGTGGAGATGTGCGGTAGAGGAAAATCGACGTTGATTTTCTGTGCAGATGTGCGGTTGAGGAAACTCGACGTGATTTTCTGCACATCTCCAGAAACACGTCCAGATTCGGCCGTTGGGGAAAATGGATGCTGCGAGTGGGACTTCCCCTCCCCCGCTCCCCTTGTCTTCGAAATGGCCCTGTTTTCGAAATGGCAACTGGAACCCCGTCAACGCGGCCCTATCAAATTATAAACAGGCAATAGGAAGATAAGGGAAACCAGCAAGCGGGGATCGAAGTGTAAGTGTTTTTTTTTGTTTGTTCGTTTCTTTGGACCGTGTCTCCATTTATGCGTGTCATCCTTGCACAGCCATGCTAATGTTTCTTCTTCTTTTTATTATTGTTATTAATTTATTATTTACTTTTTTTGGTCCTTCGGGACATCCGTTAAAATTGGAACGATTCAGAGAAGCCTAGCACTATGGCCTCTGCGCAAGGATGACAGGCAAGTTTCTTTTTTTGGGACCGTTTCTCGGTTTATTAGGGCCATGCTAATGTTCTCTGTACGAATTGCAGGGGTTCTGATTTGAATTGCAAAAAACCGAAAAGGTTGGGGATTTACTGCGCCAGTACGGAATGTCAGAGTTCGTCAGAAGCCTTGTTGCAGAGCCCCTGTTTGCTTGCCATCATGACTCAATAGAGAGCGATGTAACAGCCCACCTTGGCACGGTCGCTGTCGTATAGGGGCCTACGGTAGTTGCACCACTGACCATCCGCCAAGATTTCAAATGCATTTGGACGGATGTTATGTGCAGATGCATGCAAAGTGTTGGCGGATGGCGAGTGGTGCAACTACCGGTAGGCCCTAGGTCGGCATCACGCAGGACGTCAGCGGAGACAGCTGCAGTGTGTCGTATAGTGACAGACAGTGGTCTCACAGTTTTTTTTTTTTTTTTTTCTTCAGTGGTCTCACAGTAACACAGAAAAAAAAAAAAAAAAAAAAACATGACGCACCCTCATTATTACTCTGTCGGACTGGAAAGATCGGATGTATACACTCATGATGAGGGTGGGCTGTGCTTGGGGGGAACGCTGTTCTCAAGCGTGTTGTACCCACCCGAAGAGTGATATCATAAAAAAAAAGAAAAAAAAAAAAGAAAAAGAGTGATAAACAACCACCAGTACTCCGGCAAGGTGAGGCCGTACACTACCGTCTTCACCCGAATAGAAGGCCCGGTCATTATCGCTGCATCTGGACTGAAAGTTGGGCCAAATGCAGGTATAATGACCGCATTGATCGGGCGCTCTATTCGGGTGAAGACGGTAGCCTCTATGCGCTGGGCCGAACGGGCCAGGTGGCTCTGGACTTCTGGTCCAAATTCATTCAAGTGGAAACGTTGTGGCTCCACTTTTTGCCCGACTGCTGGGGCCCTAGTATGCTAAAGGGGGTGCGAAATAGCTACCACTGATATGCAATTAGGTTAGAGGCTATGGGCCTCGCTGCACTACTCTTGAAAGGTGCAAAACGAGAGTGAATCTTCCGCTAGAACACGGAAAGATACAGCGACATGATTTTTGTCTTTTGTGCATTTCAAGAGTAGTGCAGCGAGGCCCTATGCCCCAAAGATTCTGGAGCTCTTGTATGGTCAAGGGGTTGCGAAATAGCAACCATTGTCTTGCACCGAACTCAGTGCATTCTGATAGTGAATGTATGCAAGTAAAAAGCCCGATGTCAGTGGTTAGACCCCTTGGATGAGGTCGATTTTCGTTGCGTACTGATGAATTGGAGGGTGATATGGACCCTCGATTTTCCATTATCTTTCGTTTCTGAACCCTCCGTTTTGTGTTGGGAGGGGATCTGTCGGCAATGAGATCGTTGTGATTTTGTAGAACACTGTTGCAAGCTGCCTACCGCATACGAGGTTAGAATATATGCGGACGTTTTGGTCTGAGGGGATCGTCATGCTGCTCTTTTGCATTGGGCTACCGTCTTCCCCCGAATATAACGCACCCTAAAAATAAATGTATACGAGTTATACTTCCGGCCAGATGCAGCCAAAATGAGGGTGCGTTGTGTTCGCGGGAAGACGGTAGTGAACCACAAGTACCTTTTTTTTTTTTTTTTTTTAAAGGGCGATGTCCTTGAGGTCGATCATCGGACTAACCAGCTAGTGTCTTCAATCTTGTGTCTTATCTGACAATGTCGTCGGCCGCGCGTCGGGCCGAAAATCAAGATTGTTAAAAAAAAAAATCAAGATTGTACCAACCACAGTTAAAAAAAAAAAACAAAAAAAAAAACAAGTTTGGCCGCCGATTGGATTTATAGGCGGATGCCCGTTCGGGCCAGCGCGTTACCGCCGGCGCACCTCTTGAAGAATAGCTGGGAAAGGTACTGGTGGCTTTTCTTTTCTTTTCTTTTNTTTTTTTTTTTTTTTGTTGAAAATCTGGTTGGTCGGTCCTCAGCCAGGAAGTGATAAGAGCATCTCCCTGTCTGAGGATCCCACCTTAGATTACTCCGTTCCATTGGTGGGGAGCTGCACCTGCTGGAAAACGGGTCCAGCGTCCCTTACAAATAGTTGATAACAAAGGAAAGGAAAGCAGAGTAGAGAGTATCACAGCAAGAGGGCTTCCGGGTCTTGAGGGAGGACATGGTCCTCCTTCTCATCCCACAGGTGTCTAGAGAAGACTAATTGCCTATTTTCTGAGAATTTGATCCACTGAAACTCGGGCGCCCAGGTACTGATCATAGAACTCTGAGCTTCCGAGTATGAAGGAGATAGAGCTTTCACCCTTCTCCATTCGGCCAGAATTAATGTCCTAGCTGCGTTCTTGAATGTGTTACGCAAGCGAGAGACTGACCAAAAAGAATTATTAAATCTCCTATCCCTACGAGCTAACCGCAGGACCTAGAATCCTATGGTCCTAAACTTAGTAGCAATTACAGCTCTAGAAGAGGTAGAGTGATCCTAACCACTGGTGGCTTTTCTTCTCTTTAGGTGCCTTTGTTTCATGCTTGTTTTTGTTCTCATAAAAAAAAAAAAAAGTCTGCTTGGCTCTGGCAGCCTCCGGCTCCCTGGGAGGTCCCTAAGTAGTAGGTCTTATCTTCGTAGATGTCAATGGCTCGAGGCCATTGGTCATGCCGTTTGCCTTTGTTGGGCTACTGTTATTATTGTGTTTTTTTTCCCCTTATGAATTTCGAGTCAGGGGGTACCACTGAAGGAGGTCATAAGAGCAACCTCTCCCTGGTTGAAGGCTCCATCTATGGGTGGGCAGCTGCACGTGCGGGAAACCTGCTGCAGCGTCCCTCATGATACATGATTTAGCATGATTTAGCAATGACAGGTGGAATGGGACAGCTCAAATGTAGCGGCAGATTGCCTGTCATTTTTCTTCCCTATCCGCCCAATTATCCCGTGGCCCTGTCAGTGCAGCTACATCCTAGAAGAGGTAGGTCTCTGTTCTCTCTAGAAGAGGGAAAAGAAAAGAAGAAAAAAATAAAAGAAGAAGGGTGGTGAGAGCAGCTGTACTCTACTTGCACTAGCAGTGTATGTAATGGGTTATTGAACCCTCTGTATTCCATGATGACCCGAAAGAAACAGGTCAGTGGAGGCCGTTCTCGTTGGGGACCGTCGCAGATCACAAACGCGGATTACTGACGTCCCCAATAAAATACGAACGATGTCATTCTCAATGTGCAGATTCTGCAGAAGATGAGTCACTGTGACAAAGTGGTCGGCTTGAGCTGTTGTTTTTTTTATACGTGGTGGTTATGAATCTATGGATCTGCCTTTGGAAAAGAAGGGATTACGGTCAGTATGTGTTTTTTTTTTTTTTTTTAGTACGAAGCGTTCTGAAAGGATGCGTTCGTCCACGCCTTGCTCACTTGGTGCCCTTGTCACCCTTGTCACGTGTCAACTGTTGAAATACAGACCCGTGTTCAAACCTGAATCGAAGTGGATCGGTAAAAGATCTGAATCAGGGCCTCCCCACACCACTCTTGAAAATGTCACCACTCTTGAAAACTCATTTTCAAGAGTTGTTGAATCGCCACACAGCCTCTCGAAACTTGGGGCATTGAAGAGCAGTCAGAGTGGCAGCCTCTTGAAACCCTTTCAAGAGCAGTCAGAGTGGCAACCTCTTGAAAATCCCCTTCCAAGAGCAGCTCTTGAAACAGTGGAAACCCAAGCCTGCCTGCAACTCGTGCATTTTCAAGCGTCCTTTGCCGAACCCTTGAACGACTTTCGATTTTTTTGTTTTTTTTGTTTTTTTTTTGAAATAATTTCGACCATTTTTCTCGATTTATGCGTGGGCCATGCTATTTTTTTTTTTTTTCCACTTTTAGCGGATGTCCCGAAGGACGACTTCGTTTTTCAATTTCAATAGTTGTCAGGCCTTTATGCTGACGCCATTCGCAGAAAACAAAGCTGTACGACTGTCGTTTTTCATCCTTCCTTTGTCCAACTCCATCGCCCTTTCGAGAGTGTGCTTTGAGAGGCGAGGGGCCGAAAGCTCTTGAAATCCCAACTCTTGAGAACGTCTGACAGCTCTAGAAAGATTTCCGCGTTTCCGGAGGTGCGTGGCGAGGCCCACAGAGAAGACCATCGTCGCCCGAGCGCAAGGGCGACGCGCGTAAATCGGCGAATGGTCCAGAATTTGAAGGGCCATCGAAGACTCAAAAAGAAAGGATGCGTTTATGCGTTTGCACTCTGACTGAAACGCATCCACATCCAACCTGGTTTGGGAGTGGGACCCCGCGCGTGGCCCGGCGAGGAAACAGCGCCAGGTGGAAAGGAGTGTGTGACGTGGTACTAGAGAGGCAGTTTTGGGGCACCGCTTCCCTCTTCCGCCCAACAAGGGTACCTTAATTATAACATTAGCGTATACAAGTCATAATTCCGGTTCGATACAGTCGTTTCGTTCTTTTTCCCCCCCGTTCTTTGTGCGGCGGAAGACGGTTGAGGGGCCGGCTGCTCATCATCTGACGCGGAAGTGGTGACAAAAAGGACACGCCCTTTTTTTTTTTTCTGTTTTGTTTTTTTTGGGGGGGGCAAAGACCAAACGCATGGAATTTGGGAAGACTACCGTCTTCATCCGAATAGAACGCCCGGTCATTATAGCTGTATTTGGTACAACTTTCAGTCCAGATATGGCAAAAAATGGCTGGCCGTTCTACTCGGGGGTCAGGTCCCACTAGCAGCGTTGAGCTCCCTCGACGCCTGAATCTGGATGTATTTCTGGAGCCGTGCAGTTCAGGAAACTCGACACCATTTCTTCACATCTCCGCAAAAGCGTCCAGATTCAGGCGTTGAGGTTGCTCAATGCTGCTGGTGGGACTTGGCCCCGGTTGAAGACGGTAGGGAAGTTGCGGAAAAAAGAGAAAGAAAAAGACAAAAAGCGCCCGTGGGGAGCGTGCCATCCCCGTCTTGCGCGGTAATGCCCATCATCCTTCAGAAAAGAAACGACGATCGCCCCTAAAACGAGGATCCGCGGCATCCGCCCTTCAACGTTTTACATGAACATGGTCATACAATCCTGACCAGATGCATCCAACGTTCGGAATGTGTAAGCATAATCCACATTCTGCGTCACTTTTGCACCCTGCAAAACACTTTCCCGCCATTTTTACGCACCGGCCGTTACCGGCCGAGCCAGTGTGCAATAATGACACCAGAAGTGAATTTGGGACCTGCGGCACTTTTTATTTGGCCGTCGGGTCAACGGCCACGTAAGGTAAGACCGTTGCGCCGTTGCACCGTTGCGTGATGTGGTCTGTTTCGCGAAACTGCTGTTGTCAAATTTCGGTGTCAAAAAAAAAAAAAAAAAAAAAAATCGGTGTCAAAAGAGAAAAAAAAAATAAAAATCGGTGTCGGTTGGAAATTTGAATGCTTTCTTGTTTGAGAAAACTACGGCGCAGTCAGGGTTTGAGTTTGTAATTGCATTTGAGGCAAAAGGGCCGGTAATGCTGAATGTATATGACCTACGTTTCGGGTCCGGTGGGGTCGCGTGGGGGTGTGTTGTACTCGCGGGATTGCCTGAACTGCAATTACAAACTGTTTTCGTGACTGCGCCGAAGTTACCCCTTCTTTTTTTTTCCCCTGAAGTCAGGAGCAACTCTTACGCCGGGAAAGGCGGCAGAACTCAACGGACAATACCACCAACGAGATCACTGATGTTTGGGCGCCGATGAAGACCTCCGTGGGAAAGAAAAAGGACCCTGAGTCCGAATGAGGTGTAGGCTGTGGCCTCTTCGATGGTTTCCTCTTATGGGCGAATTGCAGATATACCGGTTTTTAAAAGTATTGTAGCAATTGTTTTTTTTTCATTTCCCCCCAAAACTCAATTTCATTACTCTTTTGTAGCAAACCTTACCGCTCCGCGCAGTTATTGCGGCAAATATACCGGGCCAAGGTCCCACTTACGCAAATTAGGAGTTTTCGGCCGTTGATCTTCGCTATCTACGGTCAGTATCTCTTAATTCGTGCAAGTGGGACCTAGCCCCCGGTAAAGTTGGAGATCTACCGTGTTTGGATGGTTTCTTAGAGGGGAGAGGGGAGGGGGAGGGGGAAGGGGGGGGGGTACCTTCCTTTGTGACAGAGGAACCATGGGCATGGCCTGCGGCAAGGGCTCCAAGGCCGACGGGTCCTCCGTTGCAAAAAAGGTTGTACAGCGCGGTATTTTTGCCGCTGAAACGTCCAGGACAGGTATCTCTGCATAGATACATGGTTATACACCTCAAAAGAGGCTCTGCCGGGCTACTCGCAAACGTGTTTGTTTGCCACCATACCTGGACCGAAAAATCGTTTCGTTATAAAAATCGTTTTCCGGGTGCAAACGTTGGAACATTCACTTCCGCCTTACGGTCAATTGCAATTATGCAATCATCCACGTTTTCTCCGAGAAGACGGGGCTCCACAGTGACCCAAAAAAAGCATCCAGAAACGACCGAGAACGGTCGTTCCAAACGGGGAGAGGTGTAAACCTCGGTGGCCAGAAAATCCATGTGCCTGTTATATGGCTGTTTAGTATTTACCACCAAAGCCTTCAGGTTGGCACTGGCAAATAAAATGATCAACACTACATGTAGAGTGGCTAGATTGCAAAACGCCGAACGGTAAAGAACATGGTCATCGGTTAAGACTACATGCAGGGTGAGAAAAAAAGGACTTGTCGATGAAGAGCGAATTTAGGACGAATCGATGAAGAACAAGGGAATCTACCAGTGACATTCTTCTGGTATCATAATTCCAGTGGGATTCTCCAGGGCCGTGGTCCCACTAGCAAAGGGGATAGGATAGAACTGCTGAATCTGGATAGGATCGAAATGCTGAATCTGGCTATGTTTTATGCAGAGATACAGAAAAGCAGGTCGATCTCCATTTCCTGCTCCTGTCCTCAATCACGTCCAGATTCAGGCATTCAATCCGATGCTCTTTGCTAATGGGACCACGGCCCAGTGGCTACACTTACAGATCTGTGGGCTCTGTTCTTTGTTTTTTTTTTTTTTTTTTTTTTTTGCCTTGAGTTATTATCATCGGACTAACCAGCCCAGGTAAATTCAATATTGTGTCTAATCTGACATCGGGTGGCCTTTTCAGCCCACGCCTTGATTGCCTTCAGGGAAAGGCTCTGTTCTGAAAACCCTTTCGGTTTTCGAACACGCCTTTTTATGCAGGGAGCAGCTTATGCCAGAAAACGACGAAGCTCCTCGATGATCCCCACGACGGCAGGGAAACAACAACCCGTTGATAACGAAAAGAGCAAAAGAAAATCACGTGGACATTGACCTCGTGGCCCTCAAATTCAAAGTGAAAGGGCCTCGCTGCACTACTCTCGACATGCACGAAAGACAAAAATGATGGCGGTGCATCTTTCCATATTCTAGCGGAAGATTCACTCTCGTTTTGGACATTTCGAGAGTAGTGCAGCGAGGCCCAAAAGCAAAGACTACGCGGACAGCACGTCATTGCACTTTCCATCAATGTCTGTTCTATAGCTGAGCACATGATGGGAATCTGGCCACCAGGCTGTAGCAATTCCGTCGCCGGATATCCTGTCACGAGTTTTGACCCGCCAGGATTTTTTAGCTCCTTGCCTTCGAAGTCCAGTTATTATAGCTTATAAATAAATTCGGCACACTCTATATTGTTTTCCGGACTTGTGGATGTTCCATCTGCGTTGGAAGAATGGGGAAAAAAAAAAGACATGCAAAAGTCAAGTCTCGTCCTTCGGGACATCCGTTAAAAGTGGAACGATACAGAGAAGATTAGCATGGCGCCTACGCAAGGATGACACGCATAAATCGAGAAATGGTCCAAATTAAAAAAAAAAAAAAAAAAAGTTACACTGTCTTAAAGACTCACAGTATCCCGCTTACGGCATGGTGAAATCGATGCCAGCGTGGGAGCGTAGTAGGGGACAGTACAGAGTCCACTCACACAGAGAAAGGCAGTTTTAACCGTTTTGCGGCTTGAATGAGGTTGAAACAGGACTTGCATGTTGACTTTTGCACAGGGAAGCAGAACTGGAAAGCGACGACCGGCTTTTTCAGATCGAATAGAACGCCCGGTAATCATCGCCGTATCTGGGCTGAAAGTTGTCCCAAGTACAGCCATAATGACCGGGCGTTCTATTCGGGTTAAGACGGTAGCTTTTCAGATCGAATGGACGGGTGCCTGAATGGTAATTCCATCGAAGAAGGACAAGTTTTTTTTATATAGCGATAAGGAGACGTGAAGGGCTGTCGAAGAATGATTGATCGATGTCTGAACATTGTGAAGGTGATCCTGCTGCTAAAGCGGTGGTCTCACTCCAAGTGGAGGCTTTTTTCTGCCGTGTCCCGAGTCCTGCTGCTGATGAAAGGTTGAGATTGGGTTCCTTCTTTCCCTTTTTCTGTGTGCAGTGCTCGTCGATCTGTGCTTACCGAGTTGTGTTGCATGTCGATGGGTGATGTGTGGGTTTGACGATGTCTTGCAGGCATGATGGCATGTGGTAGACAAAGCTTGTCCCGTCTTTCAGCTGGAATAGCAAGGACGTCTAAAGCTGTTTTCTTCAATCGCTACGTCGTTCAGGCGGCAGTGGTCGGGCTCTTCTTAGGCAGATCGGTTATGTCCGTGTCGGCGCAGGGTGCGAGTGAGAGCGACAACAACACGGGGACTGATGAGTTTGGGACGCCGAGCAAGGTAAAGGAAGCGGTGAAGTTCTTCGAAGAGGAATTGGAGAGGCAGGTTAAAGCGAAAGAGGTGCTCGATCGATTCAAGCTGCGACGACTATCTTTACCGACCAACTTCTCGACCGGAGATCTGAACAACGTGCGATCGACGGCCGGCGGGTCTGCCGCCGGCGGGAGGGGATCTGACGACCTCTCGCTCGTTAGATTACGTTCCAGTTTTCCTGATATCCGTGTGTCCCAGCTGCTGGTGGGTGATAGAGACGACCTGTTACTTCGTGCACGGCTTCGAACGAGTTTTTGGGGAGTACCTCTGGCGCAGCTGCACGCCGACGCAGCTGCGAAGGCCTCAGCCATGGCCGCGGCTAGAAGGGCTCAGAATGGGCTGATTGAACAAATAACGGCGGCCGGGGGTGATGAGAGTAGTTCTGCAGTGTCTGCTGCTGCGCAGACGGCAGTGTCTGCTGCTGCGCAGACGGCAGTATCTGCAGCAGCAGCAGCAGCGACTGGAGGCGCTGCTGTACAGACAGTAGAAGCAGCGGCGGCAGCAGCAGCAGCAGCAGCAACAGAGACAGCAGCTGTTGTTGATCCCATTCAAGTTTGCGCCTGGAAAGATTCCGATTCGGCGGATTCTGATTCCTCGGAGAATGAGGGTGAGGATGCTGCCCTCGAGATAAGTGGACGGGACATGGAGCTGCCTCCTTGCCTGGCGTCCACGTCGCCGGACATAGCCGTTCGATTTGCCCCCGCGGCGAGTTCAGGGGTGCAGAAAAGTCTTCCGAAAGAGGAAAATCGTGACAAGGGCGAGCATGATATCCGTCCTCGATCGCTAGATCCTGCTTTCGTAGGGTGGGGTAGAGCAATAGCAGAAGGCCTGTTTGCGAAGAAAGGGGGAGGAGAGGACGTCGCTACCCGTGTGACGTCGGATTGCCCGGCCATAGACAGCTGCGAAGGCGACGACCTTTCGATGCAGCACCAACGGCGCCCATCTTCTGCACGACGCGCTAGCGAAGAAGACTCTTCGATGCAACAACGGCGGCCAGCTTCTGCACGACGCGCTAGCGCCGCTGATAAGCTATTGGATATGCGGGCTCCATTAAGCCCCTTGTTCATCAGGAGGGGCAAAGACGCAGAGCAAGGGAGGATAAAAGAAAGGGAGGACGAGGTAGAGGAGGGACAGGGAGAGCGCGATGGAGAGCTAGGCGGAGGTAAAGCGGGCGGATATCCTTCCGCTCCTGCTTTCGCGGATGAGGACTTTTCCCTACTCTTTTGCGGATCTGGGCAGCCGGAATTGGCTGCTGCGCGTGATACTAACTCCGCCGCCGTCGAAGTCGTCGGTGGGGAGAATGACCTCATCTCGGTGGACTCTCCTTCGGAATACCATGACAGCTTATCGATGAGCGCGTTCGTTTCGCCGCGTAGCACGGTCGGCATCCCTCCTGTCACGAACATGTCGTTCTTCTCGATGCTTGATGCGCAGTCCGCTTTCACCGCAAAGTTTTCTAAGAGTTCGTCAGCTGTCGATGACGACGGGGATTTCGCTACTCCGTCAAAGAACTTGGGTGGCAAGTGTCTCGGCGACGATGAAGACAATGATGCGGCATCGTCGTCTGGTCGTGCTCCAGTCAAGACGATACAGTCCAAGAGTACCTCCGTGGAGGTCCAGCCTTGCTCCCCCCACGAGAGCATTGATTGGGAGAAAGATAGCGAAATGCTATCGACCCGATCCGTCCAATCGCCTTGGCCGTCTGTCAACGCTGACTCGGCTCTTGGAAACTGCCACGTGGACGCTCTGTCGTTGGAGCGGGAGCAGGACTATTCTGCGCCACCCGCGCACGAAGGTCACATCTTTAGCGACGGTGCAGAGTACTCGCCACGTCATAGGTCCGGGGGTAAGCGAAAGGATGGGCCAAAATTCCATCTGTTCGAGAACGAGTTTCTCGGCAACGAGTTTTCACGAGATGAAAGTCTGTCTCCCAATTTGTTGCCCACGGCATCGACCAGGTTCTTCCCCCCGACCGCAAGCAGCGAGAGCAGACAAGGAACACGACCTCCGGCGTCCGCAAGCTCTGGCGTGGTCGCGGAAGGCCTTGAGCAGACGGATGGGGCCGCTGGCACCGGGAGGTCCACTCCGATGAGAGATTGTCCGCATTCTCAGCGTCAAGAGGACTCGATTCGTCCGGCGGCTGTCCTGGATGGCAGCGTTGGGATCGGGCGCGAGGCACGATCGTACAACGATTGGAACGAGCTACCAGAGCCTGCGGAGGAGCGAGCTGTGGGCTCTGTTTCGAGCAATACGAGTTGCAGTTCGAGTGGCAGCTGCGGTAGCAGCAATGCCATCTGTATTGGTCGCTCTTCTGGCGATGTGTCGTCGCATAGAAGCTGCCTGTCGTTTACCTCGGACGCGCTTCAGGTGACACAAAGCGGGAATTTGGAGTTCGTTGTGCCTAACTTCCACCGTACAGGTCACAGTTCTGCGGTTTCCATGCAGCTGGAGATGGTCGACGAGGACGAGATGATGTCACTGGCCGTTATGAACGAAAAGGGGAAGACGGTTGCTAGGTCGGAGGTGGGATCGACCGTCCATGGCGTGGATGCCCTCGATGACATGGGCGACAGCGAGGAGGTGAATCCTTACAGTGGGAGGACCGCTGAGAAGTCTCCATCTGATGTCGTCGTGCGTAGTGACGAGAAAGAGGAGGAGAAGAGTCCTGATGGGAAGGGAGCACATGAGGAGAAAGAAAGCAGGAAGGAGGAGGAGGAGGAGGAGGAAGAGAGAAGGAAGGAAAAGGAAAGCAAATGGGAGCAGCAAAGTGCGCTCACCAATCCGGAATCCATGGCTGACGTCCAGTGGATGTCCACGAACGCAGGTACTGCACAGGAGGGCGTTGGGAAATGTCATAATTTGCTTTATACGGTCGAAGAGGAGGATATACCGAAAAGCGGTGTAATGATTCTGGCCAACGAGATCGAGGTGAAGGAAATGGACGATGATCTCATGCAAGAGGATATGGCTGTTGTACTCAACCAGGCTGCGGTTCTGATTGAAGAGCGTGCTAGCAGCTTATACGAGGAGAAAGACTTGGCACCGGAGGGGGAGGACTGCAGCGGCTTGATTCATTTTGCAACGACACCGAACAGACGGGCTTCTGGTAGCGCTGTGGATCTCGGGTTTCCTCGCTCGGGGATGACTTCGTCAACGCCTCCGACCAGTCCTTTGCTCCTCCTTAGCTCTCCTGTGCGCGCCTACCAGCCATCACCCGCTAGACCCTTGTCATCCTTTTCCTCGTCCTCCGCCTCGGAAGCGACGTCTGCACCCTCCTCGATGAGGTCCTCCCGTCGTACACAGCCAACACGTTCGCCGTTGGCCTCTCCACTGCGGTGCACCGCCTCCTCGTCGGCCTATCAAAACGCCAGCCCAAGACGATGTTCCACCCCATCGCTCACTGCCTCCCCTCGCCCTCGCACGAGCATCACATCTCCTACTGTTGGCCCGTCGTCCGGACTCGCGTCGCCGTTCAGCGTGCGCACGACGCTGCCGTCGCCCATGCGATCGTCCCCGACGCTCCGATCTCCCACCTGCTCGTCTTCTGCCGACATCCCGGTGATGGATAAACGAGTCGCAATGGATGAGGTCGTGAAACAGGAGGTAGCATCCGGCCGCAAAGGCGGAAGAGAGAACATGCAGGGGAACGAGGGCGTTACTAGGGGCATGAACGATGTGGTGGTGGTGGAGCACGTGGTGGCTGAAGAGATGGCCTTGGGAGAGCTGGACGGGAACTCGATGAGAGTGAGGGTGACGAGACACAAGGAGGGAGAAAGAAGAGGCGATCACGGAGTCGAGAACAGGGGTAAAGTACTCATGGTCGGCGTGAAGGAAGGGGGGGCTCAGAAAGGCGAAGGGGGCACTGTCTTATCCAAGTCGTCTTCAATCCGGCCTCCGCCGGTCAAAGTGCCACCAGCTCCGCAGCTGTTCGGAGAAGAGGACGAGCAAAAGCAACTCCTAGGATCAGGGGGCAAACACCCGACAGTGCGCAAGCGGATCGCCAAGAAAGCCGTGGAAATGAAGCATGCAATGGAGTATATATTGACTTTCGGACGTGTGAGCGGATCGACTGCTTCGACCTACGTGTCTGGCAGGAAAGATGGCCACGTCAGAACCTCTTCTGCCTGGTCATCCTCCAAACTCGGCGACGAAGAAACGGATTCAAGCTCCACGGCCGGGACTGGGAAGATGTCGGAGGACCGCTCGGCGGGCATGGAGGTGTCGTCAGCGAGGAGGGAGGAACCAGTGTCGCCGATATCTGAGGACGAAGGGGGGAAAGGCGAGGCTCCTCTGCCGGCCCCCGCCGCTGCAGAGGCTAGAAGTGCGGCGCCCGAATCGCTGGCGAACGGGATGGATTCGCCACGAGCGAGGTCACTTTCAAACTCCCAAACGCAAGAAGGGAGTGACGAGACGTCGTCTACTGCTAAGACCTCCGGTGCAGCGTCGGTTGCTAGTAAAGCGACCGTCTCCCCGCGGGTGAGCTCAAGCGGAGGAAACAGCAAAAGTGAAACGGGTCTCTCATCGCCGCAGGACACGGTTCATGGCAATAAGGAGTCGACAGATCATGAGAAGGAGATGCAGCAGCCGGGCTGCACTCCCACCGATGGCGCTAATAATGGTAACAAGGGGTGGGCTGCTTTGTGGCAGGGAGGAACTCTCAAACGGGTCTTTAAGTCAACGTCAATGAAACGGTCTAATAAGGCGTCGCCCACGCATGAATCTTTGCATGGGCAAATGCCGACGTCGCCGCCTGAAGGGAATCAAAACGGTTCAGGCACTGAGGCAGGCTCTGCTTGGGAGAAGGAGACAAAGCAGACCGTAAGTAAGGACGTAAGCAAGGAGTCGAGGGAGAGCAGTCCGTCCGTTACGAAGGCAGGGGAGCAAGGGAAAGATCCTTGGGATATGACGGAGATGGCCCCGATGATGGGGAGCGAACAGAAGAAGGCAATCGCACTAAGATGGACGCTATGTCAGTCCACTGAGCGAAGAAGCCAAAGTGTAGGTTGCTTCGGAGGCTGCCGAGGGCCCACTTGTTACATGCCCACTTGCCATATGCCCAGGTACCAGCTGCCCAGATTCAGGGGGTGTATGTTTCCCGCTGCAAGGTCAACCCGTTCAGCTTGCATGCAAGACGAGGCTGACAGGTGAGTCCGTCGCAAATGCCCCCATTCTACGCGACCGATCTGCTTCGACGTCTCGTTTCGAGCGCATGCATTTGAAAATGAAAGTGAAAACGAAAAGAAAACCCGGATGAATGCTCGAAGCATGTACTACTGATAATGTCCGAGCTAAACGCCCTCTCTCTCCCTCTCTCTATCTCTATCTCTTCCCCCCCCCCACACACACTCGCACACCCATCCACACTCATTCTCCGAATTATGTCGCTCTCTCGCTCCCTTACACCTCTTAAGTTCCTTTTTCTCTCCCTGTTTCGCTTTCTGCCTCTCTCTCTCACGATTGCTCAAGTGTGTGAGGAGGTCCGCTAGTTTGTGTGTGCATGCTTGTATTGTGTGTTGTGTGTGGATGTTTGCTTGTATGTGTGTGCTTGTGCATGTGTGTGCGCGGGGGCGGAGGGAGGTATCGGTGTATGGTTGTGCGTTTCTGCGAGCGGCATTGGCCGTGATTATGGGTCGTTTTATCTTGAACACGGAATATATTCGGTCAAAAGCTGATCTCCAAGTCGTATGACATCTATGTTGCTGTCAAATGTTTGGAATGTTCTCGCAGACCGCTGCTGTGCTGGTCAGGGCGCATCGTCGGTGGTAGGTCGAGGAGGGACGAGACGCAAGCGAATGGGACCACTGCGGTTGGTTACCCTACCGTCGGTCCCACAGCTCAGGTTCGGTTCATGAGCTGGCTGTCGTGTCGTAGTGTCCCCTTGGTCAAGGCCTCTTGAGTGGAAGCAATGCAGTGTGGCGGCTCACTCGTCTCTGACTTCATTTGCGCGTGGGAGCGCATTTTCCGACATCCCCCAACTTATGCGTCTGCGGACGCGGCGGGCACCCATCGCAACGTTAGCAGGCGGCCAAGACTTTCCGCTAGCCTGTGTAATCGAGAGAGAGAGAGAGAGAGAGAGAGAGAGAGAGAGAGAGAGAGAGAGAGAGAGAGAGAGAGAGAGAGAGAGAGAGAGAGAGAGGCTGCGGAACGAATCTCCAATGAAGCGATTACAGGTGGTATGCGAGAGAGGAACGACAAGTGATTGTTTGTTGAGAGCAGAGATGATTAAAAGGATGCCCAACTCAGAAAGTATAGCCATTCCATGGAGAATTCGGAGCCCTCGCGTGTCTTCGTCATGGCCGGACTTTATAGTTTGACTTCGTCGTTGGAACCTGGAAGGAAAAATGATTCTTATGAATAATAAGTCACTCCGCAAATCTGTGGAAGCTGTCCACATAGCCATCGAGCAGATTTCCGTCCTAGTCGGAAGCAGTCGCCGGGTGTCTTTATACTATGGAGGTGCTATCTGTGATGACTATAGATTCGGAATTATGTTCGCCACTTCGTTGGCAACTGGCTCTGATTGAAGAGGATGAGGTTTCTCAACCTCTTCAAATGTACCAACACACAGTTGGGTTCCAGAGTGTCAGTCTTCAATAAGGAGGGCATACTCACCCCTCGAAAATGACCAGACTTGGTCGAGAAAGCCGTAGTGTGAGTACGACATACGACATAAGAGATGCGCAAGAGCAGCGCTGCGGCGCAAGTTGCTCTTGGGACATCAGTCATGTTGAGCAGTTGAAGTAGACGGAAGTTTAAGTCGTCCACTCACCAAACCGAGCATGTTGCTTGGTTTGGTGAGATGGACAGGAATGAGAACGGAGGTGTCGTTGGAATGGAACGGCAGCACAAATGCTAACGGTAGAGTAGAACGGACGTGTCGTTGGAATGGAACGGAGGTGTCGTTGGAATGGAACGGAAGTGTAGAAAGGTTGTGCTTAGAAATCAAGGGATTCTTTTGGGGGCGAAGGGAACTAACGGTGGTGACGTAGACAACATAGTGATGGTGAGAGGACTCCTTGCAGTCCTAGGAAGCTGGATTAAGCAACGTTGTGCTCGGACATCATGGGATCTTGTCGACGGAGAAGCGATCTCATAGTAATGAGAATGAAATCGCGGTGGCGAGAAGAGGGGGGCCTCGGGTTGTTGTTCCATGAAGGAAGCTGGCGTACTTCGGATCCGCAGGGCATTGAAGAAACGTGAAAGTTACTGCAGGGCTTTCAAGACATGATAAAGTTACTGCAGGGCTTTCAGGCATGGAGAAAGTTACGACAGGGCTTTGAAGCGGTGAAGTTACTGCAGGGCTTTCAGGAGAGGATAAAGTTACTGCAGGGCTTTCAGGCAAGGAGAAAGTTACGACACTGCAGGGTTTGGAAGAGATGATAAAGTTACTGCTGGGCTTTCAGGCAAGGAGAAAGTTACTGCAGGGCTTTGAAAAGATGATAAAGTTACTGCAGGGCTTTCAAGAGATGATAAAGTTACTGCAGGGCTTTCAAGAGACGATAAAGTTACTGCAGGGCTTCCAGGCAAGGAGAAAGTTACTGCAGGGCTTTCAGGCAAGGAGAAAGTTACGACACTGCAGGGCTTTGAAGAGATGATAAAGTTACTGCAGGACTTTCAGGCAAGGAGAAAGCTACGACAGGACTTCGGAGAAACGATGAAGTTACTGCAGGGCTTTGAAGAAACAAAAAAGTTACGGCAGCGCTCTGAAGAACCGGTAAAGGTAACTTAACTTATTACCGCGAGCTCATCTCGGGCTATAAGATAAGCAAGGCAATAAGATTCGCCCTTCTGACCGCTCATTTTGAACTGCCGTGCCAGAAAACACTTTTCCCATGCCGCTTCCCCTTCCACTGCTTACTCTCTGGAAAGGAACCCGCCCACGCATGCTCACACGTGCGCGCGCGCACACAAACACGATTACCAACGTGCACCTGCATCCTCACAGATTGCAGTGAAGTACACACACACTCACGCCACGTCCCCTGCATGCATGCATGGAGAGAGAGAGAGAGAGAGAGAGAGAGAGAGAGAGAGAGAGAGAGAGAGNAGAGAGAGAGAGAGAGAGAGAGAGAGAGAGAGAGAGAGAGAGAGGAATGGAGATGTGATGTTGGTGGGAACAATGTTCCATTGGTGACATGCAACACTGAATATTATGTGAATAACGCTTTTGCCGATCCAGGCACAGGCGAGGAGCAGGATTCGGAGAAGTGCAATGCTGCAAGAGGAGAGCAGCATGCGCGGCCATGGGTGGGTGGCTTTTGCGGACTGCGGCAGATACCGTTCAACTGGTGAAGGGCTGAATTTCCTAAACCGTTTTTTCGGTGTTTCAGTTCTTGTTAGATTTCAGTTAACCTCCTATTGCGTCTTGTGGAAACTGTTCGTCTTTGGCGCTTATCTTTTCCCTTTTCTCCTTTTTTTTTTTGTGGTTATCAGTTTTTTGGATTAAGTTATTTCTCTGTTCCCTTCAATGACGAACTCGTTACTCGTTGCTCGTTGACGAGGGCTTGAGCCGGACTCCATCACCCCGATGGGAATTCAAACTTAACTTTCGTCCTGTAACGTAAGCAATCGATGAGTCTCGTGACATGTCTAGGATGGAAGGGAGGAAGAAGACAGCGAGTTTCTGAAGAACGCACGCACGAACGGATGGCGGTGCTGGCATGGAGGTCGGGTAAATGGCAGCGAAATTGTGTGCGCATGATTCTGGTACACGTCGTCCTGTATACATCTGTGCGCGTTCCCTGTTGCGATGCTAGCAACAGCTTATGGATAAGTGTGTGGGGAGGAGGGCTCGAAGGAGTTCGAAAGGTGTGACTGATGAGTCAATCCCCGTCGATTCCCAGCTTGAAAATGTGATAAATTTGGCCGTTGTGTCGTTTTAAAGAAGTTCAGAGAAGGTGGAGAGATCGGGTGGTCGTTGCATTCAGATCTCAAGAGTCAAGTCTCTCAGGCGATCGTGGACACGACGATGGCACCGTATACTGCGATCTCTTCAAATGGAAATGCCAGCCGCGACAGTTGTGCGTCCATGGATGGACATATGCATACTAAGCTTGAGGAGAAGATTGCGAATAAGCAATTGGAGAGGGAGACGCTGCGGGCAGAGAGAGAGAGAGAGAGAGAGAGAGAGAGAGAGAGAGAGAGAGAGAGAGAGAGAGAGAGAGAGAGAGAGGAATAGGAGCAACCTGCCGATCGGGAGCGTCGCCGTTGCGAATCTAACGGGAAAGTCGGCAGGTGGACGATATCCGGAATCCGGATGACTGACGGCGACGGTGTAAATAGATAGCCAAAACGTGTCTGCGCAAGGGTTCTTGTTTCTAACGAAGTGTAGGGAAGGCGCAGTGAAATCTGGACACGATATGTAATCAATAGAAAGGGTCGAGATGATGAAGGCGAGACCCCACAGAGGGAACTAAAGGCCGACGCATGATGTGGACGGGGATGGGGAAGTCGGCAGGGATGAACGGGAAAATACTGTTGCTCCTTCCTTGGACTAGCGGAAGATAGTGGTATACACGAGTAACATGACCACATACCGTCGCGGGAGGCTCTAGGATGTAGAAAAGAGAGTGAGGAGACTGGAAGATATCGGGGCTGAGAGAGAGAGAGAGAGAGAGAGAGAGAGAGAGAGAGAGAGAGAGAGAGAGAGAGAGAGAGAGAGAGAGAGATGGGTTGAGTCGCCCATGTCCACGGGCGCACACAAGAGCGTGTCCCAGTCGCCCTGTTTCTGCGGCCGAGTGTGTTTAGCAAATACACGACACAGTAAACACAAGCAAGCGAGCGAGAGAGAGAGAGAGAAAGAGAATGAGAGAGAGAGAGAGAGAGAGAGAGAGAGAGAGAGAGAGAGAGAGAGAGAGAGAGAGAGAGAGAGAGAGAGACAGAGAGGAAACTGTCGCGGGATATACTACGTGAACGTTTCCTGTTGCCGGTAATATATAGTGGGTTCGAGTACCATCGAGATGTCAGAAGGTGGATTCTTATAGTGTAGTATTTGGAAGTAGAATGCCAAGAATGGGGGTAAGAAATCCTTGAAGAGGTGGAAGCGAGATGCAGGGAGAGACAAGTTTGGGCTAAGATATGGCTTAAGCAAGGGTGCCATTCGTCTGCGAACTTCTTGTTGTATCACCGTTGATAAGTACACTTGAATCGTATGGCACTCGCCTTCAGTTTCTGCAGTCTCCCTTTGGTTCAACTCTCCCCTTTACTTACTCTGGTATGCTTCGTTCCCTTTTTCTCCGTTGGAACACTCGAGCTACATGCATGACGTATTTAAAATAAAGTGCGATAATTCTGTTCGTTTTATGCAAATGGCGCTTTCGCTTGAAGATAAATAATGATGTGGTGCTAGAGACGTCGACGACGACGACGACGATGATGATGATGATGATGATGATGATGATGATGATGGTGGTGGAAGGATGGTGAAGGCCATGGTTACAATCGATGAAGAAAAGGAGGGGGTCTGTCCTCCCACATAACCCGCAACAGCACTTGGCTTGATGCTGTCTTGCGGGACTGAATTCCATTTATAGGGCCTTGGTTCATTACTCACCAAATGTGGAATATGAGAACGCATCTTCTGCTAGAAGATGGAAAGATACACCGCCCCATTTTTTGTCCTTTGTGCAGGTGGCAAGTAGTGGAGCGAGGCCCATATAGTGTGTGTGTAGGGGGGCCCGGTGGCAAGCCGCAGGTTGTGTGCTCGATTTTTGGATTGCATATACACACATTCGCACCCTGACCTTCCGTTCCCACGTACATCATGGGAATGAATGGCTACCATGTTCCCCCGAACATATCGCACCCTGAAAAGGCGCTATACAGTCAAAATGAGGGTGCGTTGTGTTCGGCGGAGCGGTAGCACTGCAGGCTGCTCGCACTATGCTGAGTTTTACCAAACAGAAGTGCAAAATAGCAACCAATGGATCGGGCGGCGATAAAACGGTAATTGTGATTTTCCTTTAAAAAAAACCGTTTTCCTTGTCTTTTGATTGACATTTTTGTTTTCACGTTTTATTGAATTTATTTATTTTACCACAGGGGAAACGCGCCCGGCGTCCCTTCACACAAAATTGTATGCTCCAATTTTTGTCTCAGCTACTTGGTACTCCACTGCACCGTTAAAATTCAAACCTATACCTTTCTCGGCCTTTTGGCACAGATCAAGTGATGTATCTGTTTTGATCAGTTTAATATCTGATCCGTGGTCCATCGGACCACAAAAGCACAAAAAGAAAAAAAAAAAAAAAAAAATTCAAACCTGGGTTCGATCTCCACCATTGGAAGCAGTTGTTATGGACTTGAGTTCGAACTCCTTTGGAAGCAGCTGTTACTGCAATTCTGAATTACCAGGGTCCGTCAGTTCAAATGATGATGATATCTGAAGGCCGTAGGCCTTTGGGAAAAAGGGGAAAAAAAATGTTTCTGCTCCCCTGTGAGAATGGCATTGCCGGCCTCCTAGGCTGCGGGATAGGAGGAGGAGGGTGCCTCCTAGGCCTCCTAGGCCGAGAGTGCCACATATTTCACGCCTGTCATCGCCTGATACCTCTTTGCGAAGGATGATACCCCGGTCCGCAATGATTTTTTTCCTGGTCTAAACATAATCCAAAAAACGAAAAAAATATATATAGTGTTGGTCTTTTCGAGGACTACAACCGTATATTTTTATTTTTTATTTTTGATGTTTGAGTATATTAGAAAAAAAAAAAACATAAGCACAAGGAAAAAAACAAAAACAAAAATGAAATGAGGGTTTTTGTGTTTGGGTTTCACAGAGGTTTTTTAAGGGCTAAAACAAAAAAAGAAAACCAAATAAAAAATAAGAACAAAAAAAGAAAACCAAATAAAAAATAAAGGTTTGTAGATCTTTCAAAGATGTACAACAACTTTTTTTTTTTTTTTTAACTTTGTGTATTTTTAAAAAAATCAAAACCATAAAAAACAAATAAAAAAAAGGAAAAAAAGACATGCATACACACACAGACAGGCAGACACACACAGACACACAGACACAGACACAGAGACACAGACACATAGACACAAACACATAAACACACACACAGACACACAACACACACAAACACATATAAACACACACACATACACACACACACATCACACACAAACACGCAAAAACACAACTGGGGGCAGCGGGGGTTGGGGGATGGGGCATGGGGGATGGGGGGCCAGATTTTGGGGGGTGGGGGTTAGGGGATGTGGGGGCAGATTTCTCAGGGTTTGGCTGCAGTACTCACAAAATGTGCATGACGGGGTCTACGCATGCATGGCTTGGCTCTAGGGTAGGGTAGGGATATAAGTCGCCCCGGCTAGTCTTAGTTCCGCCTAGCCTTAGGTAATCTAGGGGAAGGATGGTGGGATGTGTCAGCTTGTGCTGGCCTGCCTTGCTTAGGTAATCGTGCTCGGTAGACTCTCTGAATTGGGCCTGTAGAAGATTGCATGAGCCTGGCGTGTGACGCTCAACCTCATGCCCTGTGCTGTTTTCCGTTTGGAGTGTTTGAAATTGTGTTTGGGGATGGTGTGTGCCAAGGATTTTTGGAAAATTGAGTGCGGGGACATGGACAGAACCGAAATCCCCTGTGCCGGTCCGACTTAGTAAGAAGGGGGAGGGTCCGTCACTGTGCGGGTTTTGAGGGAGGAGAAGGCGCGCGCGGGACGCAGGGCGCGGGGAAATTCAATCCATAAAGTATCACTGAACTTCCCATCGAGCTGTCGCTTTTCGTTTCCCGTGGAAGGGGGCAGGCACATACTTGGTATCTCGTTTTCGGGTCAAGTCTCGACGCCGCTCATTACACAACTCTGAATCTGACGTGGAAGGCCTTAACCGAGTGGCTCTTTCCTTATGCTAATCTTCCTTTCGTACTCCGTAGTGAAAGCCCTTCGATTGGTAATGCTCGAAGCGACGACAATCGCTGCACAGAGTGTTAGGCCAATGGGGCGCTAAGGCGGAAAGTATGTGTCCACAATAACAAAACCAGCACCGACAAATCCAGAGCATCGAGTTTCAGGAGGGAAGTAGTGTCTTCCGCCGATTTTGGCGACGGCTTCTCGCACGTCTCATCCGCATACACGCGTTCTCTTCCGGTTATACGGGAAGGGGCGTGGCAGGGATGCGGGAGGTCGGCGCCCAATTGGCTTGGGACAATCGGTCCACATGGCAATAGCGAAATTTTATCTAGCATGCATTCCACATGTCAATCACAACAATCCTACGATCTAGTCGGAGACAAGTTCACCAGGCAATCGTCTCATTATGACATCATCCAGGCATTCTCATTCATTTCCCACAGACATTCATAAAAGGAAGGTGCAAAAATGGTAGCCACACACCACTCAGTTCTTCGTGTGCTCTGCACCCCTGCTTCGTCATCCCCCTGACTAATTAAGCGTGAGCCAAAACAACCATCCCATCCCTCGTGTGCAATAGATCGACAAGCATCTATAACTGTTCATGTCATAGAGGAAGAGAGAGGAGGTAGGGAGGAAAAGACGCAGAGCAGACAATATAGATGAAAATTACACCAAGAAACGATGATGATAAAGTGTTTCTGGCCTAACTGCCGTCGAACTGAACTCACTCTAAGGAATAGATTCGAGACAAGGAGGCGCACCCGGCGTGAAGTTCGACTATGGCCATGGGCCATTCATCCATTCAACTCGGATTACTATCCCCGTGCATGCACTGACGATCCCAGCCGTCACGTGTCAATTTCCACCACTTCGATCATCACCCCGCTGACTTAGTCTCTGCACGGCTTGCTCGCATCCCACAGTTCGTCGTGGCGATCAGGCGCACCGCCGGCTAGACTACAGTCAGCCAGTCGGGAATTTTTGACTCGCACACCACACATACCATCTAGCCACTGCTTCGTGGAAGTTGGCAGACGAGTTGAGAGAGAGATTTGCGGGCGCGCTTGCGGGATTTATAGTTGCGGGAAGGGAGGTAGATACGAAGAAGGATGAAGATTGAGTCAGGGAAGGGTGAGAGAGGATTTGGGGATAATTGCCCGGTGAAAGCCATGTTGATCCTTCTGAGTCCGATCGTAGCCAATCAGAGTCGTCGCGTAATAGGAGTTTCCTCTTACACGAAGCTTCTCCTTGGCTAAACGAAGTGAAAAGAGGATCGACTGGGTTCTTGGGCATAGGACTCAGAGCGGGAGGCAGAAGGGTGCTCAGGATATCGTGAAACGGATCCAAGATTAAGATGATCAAGACGGAGAAAAAGCGGGCGGGGAGGGAGAGAGAGAGAGAGGGAAAAACGATTACAGAGAGAGAGTGAGCGCGGACGCGGAGAGACTATCGACGGTGGCGAGGGGAGCAGAAAGGGTGAAACTTGATTGCATGGCGCCGATCACAAATGCAAAAAGAGGCACCAAAACAGTTACTGATTCCTAAGTCCTATACTAATTTAAAAATTGAAATCACCATATTTGTGCGTAAAGTAGGCGCGGGAAAAAGACAGTCCTATATCCATTCGTATTCCCACCAAATTCGCAGAGTTTTTCGCGACGTAGTCGAGAACGTTCATACACAAAAAGGACACGTCGGGTTCCGTTCATTTCGGAATTTCTTGCTGTCGAGCCAAATTCATAGCGCGCTTGCTAAAGCGCGCGCAATTCCCATGCATTTCCCAAATTATGAAAACGAAATTTCAAGAACCAACAAGACTGAAAACACGGGCCTCGACAAGGCATCTTAAAAAAAAAAAAAAGGAAAACAGAGAGAGGCCTTGTTGGCCCGAGCAAAATTCGAAAAGAAGAAGAGAGAGAAAAGGGGTCTGGAAGATGGCGCAGGCTCAGAAGCTGGTACGTCACAGTTCGAAGTTCCCGTAGGGCAAGGTTCGTCCGCTTCCGCTTCCATTAGGGTTGGGAGGTTGGCCCAGCCCTGATGCTTGTCACTGCTGTCTGGTCCAAGTTGCCCTCAATACTGGTAGGGTGATGGTTCTGAGTGCTGGTCACACTGAGGTAGGATAGTAGGGACAAAGGGTGCGCTGGACTATTAACGTGAGGATGGGTGGGGTAGGTGGCCTGTCCTGTCAGGACAACCTTTGGCTGCTGCTACCAGCGATCACTGCGGATGTGGTCCTTGGCCTCTACAACACCCTGGGTTTTCAAAAAAAAGAAAAAAAGAGGATCTTATGAAAGAACGTAGAATAATACGCCGCCATATGTTTTGTCTTTTTTTAATGTGGTGAGTAAAGGCCCACGGCCTGTCTGCTTTCAAATGTCAAGGCGTGATACATGCCCGAATTTCCATTGGTCTGCTGCTGCTTGGGACTTTGAGTCATGGTTTTTCGATTTTGGCATATGATTTTAACTGTGGACTGTGACTACTGCCGTGATTTTTGCACCTAAGATGTGACTGTTTGATGGGTGCCTATTGGACTGGACTGCTGAGGTACCCGGCTATGACCTTCCTTAAATTCACTCAATCGGCCCTTTCTTGGTTAGGGCCTCTGACCCTGAGACCTGAATTTGAGGTATGAATCGTGGAAGGTCTTTCATCATGTGGTGAGTAAAGGCCCTTAGGGTCACTGCACGTATTCCTGAGAAAAGGAAAACGAGAAAAAACAAGAGAAAAATGAAAAAACAAAAAAAAACCGAGAAAATAAAAGAAAAATGAGAAACAAAAGAAAAACGACAAAAATGGAGAATTAGTGACCCATAACTCTAATGCACAGAGTGCCACAGACCTGAATTCGAATCGAGACTATATATTCTCGGCCCACACAGGCAGTCTACAAGTCTAATGTTCATCTGTGCTCCACAAGGGGTCCTTGCTAATCCGTAGGGACCCTTCGGAAATGAGACTGGACGAAAAGACCGGAGCATTTGTAAAAAAGAAAATAAAAAAAAGAACATGCACTCATATGCACGCACATGTGCTCACGGTGTTGGGGGATGGGGTGACCCCAACTTTTTTCCCTCTCGCAATTTGATTTTCGGGATGGAGGGGCATTTTTTGCCACCCCACCCTGTTAACAGGGGTCATTTATTTTTCTTTTTTTCCTGTTCTTAGTGTTTGGGCGTGTAGGGCCACGTGTCCGAGGCCCAACGCACCCATCCTGTTTTTTCGGATTCAACGGGAGAACCCCGTTTTTCCATTAAACGGGATTCAATAGGGCCCCTGAGGCAATTCAACGGGTTTCAACGGAATTTAACGGCCCCCGTTGCTCGTTGTTCGGACACACAGTCCAAAAATAAATCATGAGAGGAGGACAAGACGCAAAACATTTCTGCTCTTGAGTTATAGCTCCGGGCCATCTAACCAACCATCAACACACCTCACCTCCCTTGAGCACCGGGCCATCTAACCAACCATCAACACACCTCACCATTTCTCAACGCTAAACCCCAGTGATCATCACCCCATCCACTCAACCAGTATGTGAATTCGTGCGGATATTGCAGTCTGTCGTATTGATCCAGCGCGGAATCCTGCAAAGTTGCAGCCGACTTGTAAGGACTTTTAGACTCGCTGATCACCACCTCATCTAGCCACCTGCTGTTTGTTTTTTTACTTAAAAAAAAAACAATTAATTGATTGATTGATTTATTGATTTATTGGTTGATTGGTTGATTGGTTGATTGTTTGAATATTTTTTTGGATTGATTTATTGATTTTTTTTCTAGGCTACTAGCCGGGCCGCCCGGGTCACCTTGTGTTGCGCGTGCGGATGTTCCAGCAAAAAAAAAAAAAAAAAAAAAAACAATCCCAAAGAATCTGAAAGAAAACTATGTTATGCAGAAACATAAACAAAACAGTTTTTGCTTGAGGGTCATATCGAAATTATTTACCAATTTAAAAATAAAAATAAAAATTGAAAAATAAAATTTTATTTTTATTTATTTTAATCCTTTTTGGCCCGGCCGGGCAAGTGGTCCCGGGCCACTTTGGTAGCCTAGTTTTTTTTTTTTTTTTTTTTTTTTTTAACTCCTTGGTGCCAGATAGGGGTGTTGATAAGAGCATACACTCCTTCCTGAGACACCAGGGGCTCCAGTCTATTAGTCCCCAGTTGCACCAGCTGGAAAACGGGTCCAGCGTCCCTTGAGATGCAAATAAACATATATAAGGATAAACATTAGTTGGGGAACCTGTCCAGTTACCCTTGTACCTCTTCACCTTCTTACGAGAGGCGCCAAATCATTCTACTCAATTTCGGTACTAATAAGGGTCCAGGACCGATTGTGAAAACTCAGTTAACACCTTCCACCGACTGCTGCAGACAAAAAAACTCAGTTGACGTATTCACATATCATCACCAATTCCGTACTAAGAGGTGGGAACTAGCACACTGGAAGGAAGCGGGAACAGGTTAGGAAATTTTGAGAGGGGTCTCATGGGAATAGAGGGGTCAATCGAACACCAATCTTCAAACATAACTCTGTAGTTTCTGTTGATGTTTCCATCCTCAAGCTGAGTGACACCTTTTCAATCCACTTTCCCCATTCTCCCCCCCTGTTTCCCACCAAGCCAGACCAAGTTGAACTGTTGTATTTGCTGGGAGATTTCCTTTTTATTGGATATAAATTGAATTTTTTCTTTTACGACTTCCCATTGGTGAAGGACGTCTGTTTGAATGTGCTCTTTTATGGTTTCAGTGAACCCTGGGCCGTCTATCCTGACTCCTTCCCACTCAAAGATACATCTTCTTCTCCAAATGACCCATAAGATTGCTCTCTACTGAGAATAAACAGGTTGTGAGTAAATTTGTCTCAGGGCTCATTATTCCATTCTTCCAGTAGGAGGGGCTTCCATCCCCATGGCCATTGTGACTTTGTTTCTAGGTTACTCCAGATTCTGTCCCACCATCTCCATAGCCAGATGGATCCCGGATTGATTCATTTATTGATTGATTGATTGGTGGGGGAGGGTTCGCCCTTCCCCCTTGCACACACACACGCATATACGCGCGCGGGTCGAACCCGCTGTATTTTTTGTTTACTTTTTTTTTTTTTTGAATGATTGATTGATTGATTGATTGATTGATTGATTGATTGATTGATTGATTGGTTAGATTGATTGATTGATTGATTGATTGAATGATTGATTGATTGATTGATTGATTGATTGATTGATTAATTGGTTAGTTGGTTGG